>JAASFL010000311.1:0-23304 GCA_023333735.1 Globisporangium takayamanum
ACTCATATTTTAGTTGACTTAGACTTAGTATTGCATACTTAGATCTAAAGGCTCTCACCAAAGGGTGGAGCCGCACATCCGACTCAAATGAACAGTTACAATTTGGAGCACTCAAACCAAATGTCTTGTTTTGCTTCCGTCGTTACGACTGGAATCCTTGCGGAAGGTGTTCACACACGCTTCCTCGCAACTGTGCTGCGTAACTCGGACACGTCCGGTTACACGAGTGAATTTGGGTGTTAATGGTCGAATTCTAGTCAACAATGCGTGTTCATCACTAACCAAGCCTGATCAACATTTAGCAGACAGTTCAATCGACAAGCTGCGATAGCCGCCATTGATGCGATGATTTGTCTCACTTTCAAATCCATTAATCTAGCATTCGTTATCGTGCATTCCTTGCAACAATTGTGTTACTGATGTACTGGAATCTTGGTTGCAGCAGCATGAAGCACCTTGTGCGTGTTCTCTCCACCTAGTGTTCAGCTGCAGTGTATGACGGCTCGCTGCAAACAAGCACTCGAGTTGTCACTGAACTCTTGTTCCACACACCTTGTTCAGCATCTCAGTCACACTCGCACTCGCGTGGTGTGGTGTGTCTGGAGTGCCACTGAGATGGCATTTGTGCACAGAGCACTTATAGAATGTGAACTACAGGGCACTAATCAAGTGTGAACAACAGCGTTTACTGTGCTCTGAGCACGCAGCAGTGCTGGATTGTATGTATTGCAAGTAACGCTACAGCGCAAGCAAGCCAAGTTGATACAAGATATACAAGACAGTCATCAACACTGGCAAGAAAATACATCTATTTTCCTTGAGCAATTTGCGTATTTGTTTCAATATAACCTAAACGTGCGTATTTGAAACAAACAATCCAATAATGCTCCAATAATGCGTTTTGTGTCGCAACAGTTGTTTCTTTTCTCTTGGAACCTATGAAGAACATAATAATGGCTTGGTTGCTCACTTATGTCTCCTTGATATCAAAATATTGTCGGTAATACCGAACAAGCCGAAAAGCCCGAAAAGCGCAAGTATTCCACTACTTTGCATTAAGCGACCGCGCGAGACGCCTGCTGCGAGACGCCAAGCACATCGTCCATCGTTGTCCACAGCCAGCTGCAGGTGCGTGCACTGCGCGTGAACTCATCTCGCTGCTCACACGACTACATGCCTCTTGCATACACACGACTCGCTAGACGCGTGTGCCTGCGTCACGCCATGCTGCGACTGCGACTGGACGAGATTCGCAACTCTGTCGAGCGCTCAGACATCGTCGCTCGCAGATCTTGGGCTTTCATAACACACTCTCACTGTACCTGTTGTGTCTATGGTTGCTCTGTGTGTATGCGCGCAGTACAGACTCGGCCGCTTGTGTGGCGTGGAGATCGTTCTCGGCTTCCCCTCTCTCTCCATCCCTTCTCCCCTCCTCCTTCGCAGCGCGCCATCCAACATTGTTGACAGCGACGCGCGTGTGCGCCATGGACCCTGAGGAAGTCGAGCTCCGGCGAGACGAGTACTATGGTACGAAGCGAGCATGTGCTGCTGTCAGACACGCTCCCGTGGTCGTACAAACACTCCCACTCGTGATCGACCGACCGACCACACGTCGCTGACTGACTCTTGCCCGTTTCTCTCAGACACGCTCGCAGACAGCGAGTCACTCCATGAGATTCTGAACCAGAACGCCGGGCTCGTGCTCGCGCGCGTCGGGAGCTACCCGCCATGGCCAGCGCGAGTACGTTCCTCTCACGTGTGCTCTCTCACTCTCGCACTGCTTGTACGATGTGTGAGTGCAAAAGACCCACGACAGTGTGTGTGCAGTTCAGCGAGCCGGGCGAGTACGCCAAGATGTCCAAGTACCGACTCAAGAAGAGCCACGTCTGCGTCTACTTCTTTGGCACGCGCAACTTGTGAGACGCGCTCGTTGTCTCTGTTGGAGGCGCTCAATGCGCTTGACTGTCGTGCACTTGAGGTATCATTGGCACTGACTGACACTGTGTCTCACCTGCGTCGCTAGTGGCTGGGTGCCCAAGAGTGCGATCCTCCCGTTCTCAGCCGACGGCAGCGCGACCAAGTCGGGCAAGAAGTACAACGTGCAGCTCATGCAAGAGGCGCTCGAAGAAGCCAAGTTCATCCTCGACGGCACAGACGGCGCTGGCGTGCGCTTCTACGACCGCATGTACGTCATTGCGTCGTCTTGATAGCCACTTGGTCTCTCGATCTCTTTGGCCGCCACTGCCTTGCCTCGTACTCACTCATAGCGTGGGTCATTGGACTGGCTGCATGCAGCATGGAGCGCCGGAGCGACGTCGTGGACTTGCCATGCGAGATCTGCAATCGCGTGGATGACCACTACTCGAACTTGATCCTGTGCGACGGCGTGGACTGCAAGCGCGAGTTCCACATGAACTGCTTGGTGCCGCCGCTTGTGGCTGTGCCGCCGGGCGACTGGTTCTGTCTCGAGTGCAGCAAAGATCCGTCCAAGCAGCAGCTCAAGACGCGTCGAAAGCGCGACGCTGCGCTCGTACCAGACGACAGCGAGAGCCGCGCTGGCGCTGACGCGTCGCTCTCGCCTGACGCACTCGAGACACCGTCGCTCACTGGAAAGCGCTCAAAGAAAGAGAAGCAGAAGCTCCGCGACGGATCGCTTAAGCGCCGCTTGCAGTCCGAGAGCAGCGAGCAAGTCGACGCGAGTGCTGCGGCTGCTAGCCGTTCGTCGTCGAAGCGGTCGCGCTTCCCGCGAGCAACAGGCGAGTCCTCAGTCGAGAGCTCGCCGTCGAAGAGCATCCCTGAGGCATCACCGCAGCGAGACGCGCCAGCGGCCAAGTCCCCAGCGAGTGGCATCGTCTCGTCATCGTCGTCGATGTCCAAGAAGCCTGCGTCGATCGACATTGCTTCGAGCGCGCAAGCTAGTGGATGGAGCGCTGACGATGACGACGACATAGAGGTTGACTCGGATGAGCGCTGCTTGATCTGCGGCTACGGCGGTGACCTCGTCGTGTGCGAATTCGTTGGGTGCACGAAGGTGTACCACCAGTTCTGCCTCGGCGCGTACCCATTCCCGCTCGACGACGACGTGGCGTGGGAGTGTCCACGTCACACGTGTGCACTGACCGGCGAGACCGAAGTCTTTGCGCTCGAGAGCGACAGCAAAGGCCGTGGCGCGTCGCCACGGAAGCCAGTGGCAAAGAACCTGCTCTGGAAGTGCTCGCAGTGTCCTCTCGCGATCGCATCGGACAAGTTCCCACCGGTGCGTCTCGCTTTGTGTGTGTTTGTGTGGCTGCTCAATGGTGGCGCCATCATCACCAGTACATCTAGCGAGCCTGCAAAGCTCATTGCCACGACCATATGTGTGCGACTCTCTCGATGCGTAGCTGCCGAGCACGAGTCTCCTCTCCAAGAAGCTCCGGACGTTCCTCTGTCCCAACTGCAGTCCAAACGCGCCTGCAAAAGTGCAGCTTGGCCGCGTGCTTGAGCGCGTGTGGTCGATGATGGCGACGAATCGGCAGGGCATGCCGTTCTGCGGACCGCTGCTCGCAGGACTAGATGACGACGACGACGGCAAGACGAACGACCGCGAAGCCAGTGCTGCGTCTGCTAGCAGTCGACGCGCGTTGGACTTGTTCACGATCCTCGCCAAGATCCGCGGGCTCGAGTACGAGCACTCGTCCCGCTTCATTGAAGACGTGCGCCAGCTCGTGGCGAATGCGCTCGCGATCATTGGGACGCGGTCTGAGCCGCTCGCGGAGGCTGCGCGGACGGTGCAGCTCATCTGCAACGAACAGGTTGGGATCCACCAGCACGCGCTCCAGGCGATGGACAACAAAGTGAAACGCAGTAAGCTCGAGAGCCGCAAGCAGAAGGAGCAGAAAGACGGCGGACCGTGGAGCTGGAAGCGCAAGTGGCCAGTCCAGTGGCGCTACGAGTGCGGCGGCGCAGACCTCAAGCGCTACCCGCAGATGGAGCCGCGGTCGCTCACAGAGTGGACCGTGTACATCACAAGTGCACCGCTGTACGCGAGTGGCGACGTGCTCGACGATCGAATGGAGACTGAGAGCAGTGCAGCAGTGCGGCGAAGTGGCGGTAGTGGTGGTGGTGGTGCGAGCAGGAGTCTCGATGAGACTGACCGCTTTCGTAGTGGTGCGTCTACACTGTCAAGCAAGCCACCTACGAGTGCGTACGAGCCAGACGCTCGTCCGAGCAGCAGCAGCAGCAGCAGCAATGCAGGACGAGCGAGCGCTGAGACGCCGTCGTTCCCAGGACTGACGCTCTCAGAAGGCACGGACATCATGATGGCGCTCGGCACGCTCTCACGCAGCAGCACCACGTCAGCGCGCGAGCGCAAGCCGGTGCAGTTCAGTGGCGCAAAGGAAGGCGACTACGACGACGTCGACGGCCGCGACTTCTTCCTCTCGCCCTCGACGAGCGAGATGCAGCACATGTTTGCGCAGCAGTCGCTGCTGCTGCGGCAGGCGCTCGAAGCGCAGACAGCGCTGCAAAAGTCCTGGCTCCTGAGCAAGCACAACATGCTCGGACTGAGCGAGCACAGTGGCTTCTCGGTTGGCGAAGGACGCCTCGCTGCTGAGCTCCGACTGGCGAACAAGGTGCGGATCCATGGCGTTGAACTGCTGGGATGTGGCTACTGGCAGACACGAGGGACTAACGACCGTGTCAACCAACCCACTTGCAGAACCTCCGCGCGCGGCTGCGCAATAAAGACAAGCTCGTGGACCAGCTGAGTGCCGACCACTCGGCGCTGCGAAGTGAGCTCACAGCGCTTCAAAAGGAGCTGAGCGAGAGCAAGGTATCATTGTCGTGTGTGTGTCGAAGGCGTGACTAGCTGGCTGGCTGGACGCTTTGACTGGTCGCCTTAACTTGCACTGCAGACGACTGAAGACGTCCATCTGTGTGTCTGTGTGCAGCTTCGCGTGCAAGAACTCGAGCGACAGCGCACTACTGACGAGACGACTGAAGTGAGCGAAGAGACCTCGCAAGCACCAGCAGCTGACGTCTCTGGAAGTGGCGACGCGACGAACGGCGTGTCGTCGGGCGAAGACGCACCGCTGCGGTCTGCAAGCGGTCGCTTCTCCCGCACAGCGGCGCGCAAAGCCGCCAAGTGAGCAAGGGAGTGAGAGCGAGCGCCAACGGAGGCAACGAGCGATGAGTAAAACGGATGAGAGGACGAGGACACGCGAGCGAGGACAGCAACCACACGCACTCGATCGATCGATCGATCGTGGCGGTGCTGGCACAAGCACCACCTTTCGCATGAATACAGTAGAGACGCTGACGTGTGTTGTTTGCTCCAAGAAGTCCCGACACCACTGAGCAAGCGCGTATGTGTGTAGGTCGAGTGCGCTCCACATCATGACAGACAGGGCTCTATTGGGTGTTTCTTTCGTGGACGGACAGGTCGGATCTCTTTCGCGCTCTCTCGCTCACTCTCGGTCTTGATCGTGAGAGTGCGATCGTATGGTTCGTTGGTTGGGTCCTAGAGGTGATGACGAAGTAGGTAGGTGGGTGGATGACGGACATGAAGTCGAGTTCCTGGACGTGCGCAGCAGCAGCAAGTGGTCGCCAGTCGCGGCGGTCTTAGAACCCAACAAAGTCGTCTCGACTCGACGTCGTGATATTCCAGAGGTCGGCCGAGTAGATCGCTGGGTCGGTCCACGGCACGAGCAGCCGCGTGAACATGTAGATGCCGACAAAGTAGGCACCGAGGATGACTGTGCGCACGTTTGTGAGAGCAAGCGATTGAGCAAGTGTCAGTACGTTCAGCAGCCACTCTACTCTGCACGACTCCTCACTCTCTCTATAGCAAGAGAGCCAGTGGCAAGCAAGCAAGAGTGGGTTATTGCACGCAAACGCACCTATCCGGAACGGGTGCAGCGAGTTGTCTGGGTTAAAGAACGACAAGTCGGGGAGCCCCATGATGTTGCAGAAGACGTGGACAACGAAGATCGACGCGAAGTGACCTGCAACACGAGAGTTGTGAGCCTTGTCGCGCTCCATAAGAGAGGCAGAGAGATCGAGCAGGACGCACCTGTTCGCAAGAACAGAAAGCTCGCGTACGCGCCAAAGACCGACGTGTAGAGCAGCTGGAAGCCTGCAAACAGTCATGAAGTCCTGTGTCAATCGCTTGCGAGTGTCTGCATAGCAGTAGCTGTCATCACAGACGACAGTCGCACGAACGCACCAGCGATGAGCGCCGCGTCAGTGGGCGAGCGACCGTTCCGGACGTGGTCGACAAAGTGGTGCAAGTGCGCTGTCATAGACCAGTAGAGCAAGAAACATGGTCGTGAGCGCCACACTCGCGCACTAGAGCAGCAATACGCGCACAACGCACCGACGCCAAACGTGAGCGGACTGCCCAGTACGATCTGCTTGACAGTGAAGTCCGCGCACACGAGCAGCGGGATCATGCAGCTCCGGAACACAAACTCCTCGGTGAGCGGTCCGAGCACAAAGTTGCGCAGCGACGGCAAGCTGTCGTGCGTGATCGAGTAGTAGAGCGCCGAGTTCTTGAGTGCGAACCACACGCCGTTTGTGTGGAACTGCTTCGAGACGTTCAGCAGTCGCAGCGCGTTCGCGAGCAGCGAGCCAGTGAACAGCATCGCAGTCACGATAAGCGGCACAACGACTGCTTGCACGAGTCCGTCCGAGCGGATGCCGAGCCACGTGGCAAACGAGATGCTGCTCTCGTCCTGCTCCTCGTGTGCGTGTATGGGTTGCCAGTCAGTCCGTCAGCACGTGCACACAAGTCATTGCAAGCACTTGTCTTGTACGAAGCCAATTGGCAAACGTACATGTTCGTAGAAGATGGCGAGCAGAAACGGACAGAGCGCGCAGATGATGCAGATGAGCAAGAAGCGCGCGAGGATCTATCGATACACATGCGTGTGTGTCGTTAGTGTTCAGTTGCAGTTGACGCTGCAACATGGTATACAAGATGCCCGTGCAAGTCGCGCATTGCACGTGACAACAGCAGCAGCAGTTGCAACAACAACAAGTGTGAGTGAGCAATGGCATGAACGAGCGAACGTACGTGCGTGGGGTGGTCGCGCGGGAGTCGGCGGATCGTGCGCGGGAGCGAATAGAGCACGCCGACGTAGGCGGCAGCCATGCAAAAGCATGCGATCACAGCAGCGAGTGGCGTGACGCTAAAGCGCATCGTGCTCTTGCTCTCTTGCGGTCGTGACGCTCGTGCACGCTCGGTCGATCAATCGATCTCTCGTCGACACACAGCAGCAAGGGGGAAATGAGCAGGTTCGCATTACACTTGCGTTGACTATGCTGTATCAACTTCATGATAGTGCAATAAACGAGGCACTGAGCACTGCCAAGTGGCGTACCGTAGGGGTACATTTTGTACCCAAGGTACAATGAAGGTTACTCTCATAATGACTTGGTTTCAATATGCTGAGTCGAGCTGGTGCGCACCACTGTTTCTCGCATGTCAAACTCAAACGCTGCAAGCAAGCACAAGCAAGCGCAGCAACAGAAGCAGAAGCGATGGATGCGAACATGGCAGACGCGCACGACCCGACAGCTAGCGACGAGCAGATCGAGCTCATCACGGCCGATGAAGCCACGCACGAGTTTGAGCTCGGCGAAGCGCCAGTCGGTGCGTCTTGTGCTGCAAGACATCGTCCTCCAAGCGAATGGGGTCGCAACGCCTGAAAGCATGCCACTTGATCGCTTGCTTGTATGTATGTGTTTGTATGCATTGCTATTACTGCTCCAGACGATGATGAAGAGGACATGGAGGACGGCGACGACGACGACGACGGCAAGATCTCGGCTGAAGACGCAGACGTGCGCGACGATGCCGAGATGGTACAGACTGAGCAAACGCTTGCCTTGGTGCTCAATGGAGACGTACAACCACACATTGCTCACACACGAGAACGTCTCTCTCGCTTTGGATGCATATACAGGTGTTTCAAAAGCACTCGGGTCCAGTCTACTCGATCAGCGTGAACCCAGTGGACTCGCGCATCGTGCTCACTGGCGGCGGCGACGACGTTGGTGTGATCTGGAACCGCGAAGACGGCTCCGTGCTCCACACGCTCACGGGCCACAGCGACTCGGTCGTGTCCGTGGACTTTAGCTTTGACGGCAAGTACGCTGCCACGGGCGGCTACGACGGTGTCGTGAAGATCTGGGACGTTGCGACTGGCGCGCTCGTGCAGACGCTTGAAGGACCGTCACAGGAGGTCGAGTGGGTCACGTGGCACAAGAAAGGCAACATCCTCCTCGCAGGCTCGGGCGACGGCACGGTCTGGATGTGGCTCGCGACCACAGGCGAGTGCATGCACGTGTTCGCTGGCCACGAAGACAGCGTCACGTGCGGCGCATTCACGGGCTCGGGCAAGGTGCGTCCATTGTGTATGGACAGCAACGACTGGCTGGGACTGGATCTGACCCTGTGTATGCATATGCATGGCGTAGATGATTGTCACTGGCAGTTCAGACGGCACCGTGCGCCAGTGGAATCCGAAAACGGGCGAGTGCGTCCACGTCTTCCGCGGGTGCGTCATTGTCTCCTCGTCCTCCTCGTCCTCCTCGTCCCCTTTGGTCGCTAGACAACTGCTGACGATGGTCTCTATTGTCTGCTGCTCTGCTCAGCCATGGCTTCCATGAGGGACCCGTGACGTTCCTCACGTGCCACCCGAGCGTACGTGTGCAGACTTGCGAGACTGCTGCTGGTTGAGCTCATTCAGAGCGCTCTTCTTCACACTCATGCTCACACTCGTCTTCACTGCCTCGTTCTCTAGCAACCGCTCATGATCTCCGGCTCGCAGGACGGCACGGCCAAGCTCATGCAGATCCAGACCAAGCGCGTGCTCGCGACGCTTGCGCACGACCGCAACGAAGCCACTGCTGGCACCGTGCACGAGCAGTTCAACGACCAAACCACCGAGAACTCGGTCGAGTGGTGCGACCTACTGAATGCTGAGGCCGCTTGGATCGACTCTCTCGACTATGCATCCTGACTGAAGGCGTCTTGTTCCGCTCTCTATGTAGTGCGGGCTTTTGCAGCACGATGCAGTGGGCGGCGACTGGCTGCCTCGGCGGCTACGTGCGCATCTGGGACCTCTCGACCTTCCACGTGCGTACACTTGCGCTCGTCATGCAGACTCTGCCGCTTCGGCGACTGACGTGGCCATGAGAGCCCACGCACGCACACACTCACGCCTATGCTCTTGCTTGTCTGTGTGTATCCAGTGCCGCCACGTGTGCCGACACCCAGCCGGTGTGATCAAACTCATCTGGCACCCGACGGTCCCGATTGTGTACTCGTGCACAGTCGAAGGACTGATCTACGTCTGGGACGCGCGCAGCGGCCAGCTCATCAAGACGCTCGCAGGTCACACAGACATGGTGCTCGACATGGCGTTCGTGCCAGCGACGCCGACTGCCGCGCCAACGGGACTGCTCACAGCGAGCGACGACGAGTCCATTCGGCTGTTTGCGATCTCGGAGCAGTAGGCGGCTCGCGCAAGTGCTTTGTTTGGCCAACATCCGTTTGCCAGTGGCGCTCAGTCTCTCTCGTGCTACATCTGTGGGTGACTGACTCGTTGTGCTAGTGGGAGTGAGTGGGACGCCGATGAGCTGTGCTCTTTATGAGCTATGCCGCGCAATGCGGCGTCTAGGACGCGACCAGAGACAGCCACCACATACGTAGGACAAGAGACCGAGCGAGAGAGAATATGGACATAGGATGGTGATGCATGAGGATTCGCTCTACCGCCTAGAAGCACACGACGCGCCGAGTCTCCACAGCCTTGTCGCTAGCGCGCCACACTGGAGCTTGCGCTGCAGCACTCGAGCTGGCGCCAACACTGTCGAGCGTCACGTGCGCTTACGCTTCATACATTCTGCAAGAGACGCAACAGAGAGAGACACACATACACACAAGCGCATGAGTCCACTGTCGCTGTCCTGTCGATAGTCACACGAGACAAGAGTAGACGGCACAAGGGATGACGTACACTTCGTTCTGGAAACTCGAGCCGCTCGCCGCGGCGTCTGCGTGCGACTGGTACTTGAGTACCTCGTTCTTGCCAAAGTCCACGAGCGCCTGGCGAAAGCCGCGGCCAATCGCGCGCTGGCGGTCCTCAGCGTCTGCTGTTGCGCTCCAGATCGCAATGCGGTCCTGCGCCTTGCGCACACTCACGACTGCGCCGCAGATGTCGTCGTCGTCCTGGAGCGTCTCGCCAATGAGCGAGAGCATCTATGCAAAACGCACACACACACGCGCGAGGCGTTTGTCAGTCTCGAGCGCCGTGTACAGAGTGGCGTTCGACCAGACTGGCGAGGGGCGAAGACGCACCACGTGGAGCCAGCACTCGTCTAATCGCGCCTTGCGCGAGCGCGCGTTCGTGAAGATCCACTTGCCGCCCTTGGCGTTGATCGGGTCCTCCCACATCGGACGGATGCCCTCCTTGAACAAGTGGTAGTTGCTTCCGATCGCGAGCTTCGTCGGCGCGAGGATGTTGTTGTACAGACTGGCGACGCATCATGGACGAGTGTGAGTTGGATGGATGGGCATACGTATATACAGAGAGAAGCAACAGCAAGCTGTGGGGTGAGGACGCACCACCAAAAGTCCTCGACTGTGCTGAACGCGTAGACGTTCTTGAGGTTCTCTTCCCACGTCTCGGTCGAGTGGCGCTTCTTCGGGTTGTCGTACCACAGCACCCAGCGGTTCTGGAGCGGGTGCTGCAGTGTCCCCAGACACACACACACAAGGTACAAACACGTACGCACAGAGAGACAGATCGGTTGTCAGTATGCTGCTGCGGTGGCGATGTGCAGTTGTGCGCAAGAGAGCAGGCGAGCTGCTGCTGCTGCTATGCATTCGCCACCAGCCATTCGTCGTGCATGCATGCGTCTAGACACAAGCTGCTGGTTCCATGCAGCTGCACGCTGGCACGCGCATGTGCGCATTGCTGCGTTTGATTGCATCACGCCGTACCTTGGTCGACACCTCCTCGACGGCAGGTGGGATCGTCGCGACAACGTCCTGCTTGTCTTCGACCTGCTGCTGCTGCTGCGTCGGCTCGTGCGCCACGGCGACAGCGGATGGTTCAGCGCTCATGATGATCGCTGCGATGTGGAGCGTACTGGAGAGCGAGAGAGAAGAGAGGAGAGAGAAGCAGCCACGCGGATGCAGATGCTGCGGACGACGGAGCTGGCGAGCGAGTGAAGGCGACGACGTCAGTCACTTGGTTGGTCTTGGACAATAGGTCTACTAAACGGAGCGGAACAGTATCATCACTCTCAATCGACAACTCTCCCGCAAAGTGACAACCAAGTTGATTCTCGGTCGGTCGGTCGGACCATCTTGCATTTCATACGCACTGCAAGTTTCGTTCGCGACGCTTCGGCGGTCGGTCGGTTCAACTCGGTGTGTGTGCAAAGCGTCTCCTGAGCTCATCAGCAATGGCAAGCAGGACTGCCAGCACCTTCAGGGCAACTGATCGATTGATTGATTGAGCGACTGTGTGAGTGAGTGTGCACTCGTGTACGCACCAGCGCGAACGAGAGCGAGCGCCGCGATGCCGACCGATTTTGAAGAAAAGTACCTGCTCCTGCGCGATGAGAACACGGCGCTCAAGAAGAAGAATGAGCAAGAAGCGACGATCAAGCGGTGCGAACGCCATCGCTTGCGACGTTGCTCCTTCATTTGTACTCTCCCTGACCGGTGCGTCTTTGACTGGGTATGTGCATGTGTCTCCGCTAGGATGTTCACAAAGCTGGCGATGATCGAAGAAGCGCTCAAGAAGAAGCGACAGTCTGAAGAGAGCGACAACCAGCAGGATCCAGGTGCGTCTAGCAGTGACCATTGTGCGCGAGTGTAGCTGAGTGGCTGGCTGGATGGATGGATGGGAGTGACACTGCGTTGCGTGTGCTCTGGTGCATAGAGACTGGCGGGAAAGCGGCGATCCCCGTCAAGCGCGACTTGGACACCGAGCGGTTCATCAACGCACTCAAGAACGAGAACCTTGCGCTGCGGAAGAAGACGCAGGCGCTCCAGGAGAAGAACCGCGTACTGGAGGAGACGATCCGGCAGTTCAAGCTCAAGCCGCACTTGGTGCGATCGGCTCAAGCACTTGCGCAGTCCAGCACTCATGTTGGTGGACTCAAGTCCCATGGCAGTGGTACTGCTACAAGCAAGAAGACAGCACCCAGCAACAACAGAGCAGCCAAAGCGGTTCAAAGGCACGCGACTTTCCAGGCGCGACGCTCGATGCGCAAGTCGGGAGCGCACGCAAGCTCCATCGCGACGCGCTCTCGAATGAACTCGAGCACGCGCTGAAGAGCTGACTCGTCGTCGCAGAGAAGCAGCTCGTGAAGCTCCAGAAAGAGAACGAACGGCTCCGGCGCGAGTCAGGCGTCGTAGCAAAGAGCCGAGACAAGAGCAACACCAACAACGACAGCCATGACGATGCCAGCAGTAGCGACGAACAGGACGAGACAAAGCACAGACGTGCGTCTGGGATCGAAGTCGAGCAACTCAAGCGCGAGCTCCGCGACCGACAAGCGCAGCTCGCGATCCTGAATGCGCGGTACGACAACCTCGAAGCGAACACTGCGGCGGAGCGCGAGATCCAAGAGAAGACGCTCGAGCAGATGGAGGCGATGAACCGACAGGTGCACAAGCTCCGGACGCAGCTCCAGGACGCGACGATGGAGCACAAGCACTTGGAGGCAAAGGCCGCGCGTGCGAGCGAGCTTGAGAAAGAGATCGCGCTCGTGCGCGAGCAAAACCATCGGCTCGAGGAGCGCATGACCGCGCTGTGCGAGAGTCCGTTCATCAACGACGCGTTCCAGTGCAAGGAGCGCATTGACAAGCTCTTTGACCTCGAGAAGACGTGCGAGCAGCAGAAGAGCATGCTCAGCCACCTCGGCGACGAGAACCAGAAGCTCCAGGTGATCAACAAGGAGCTCCAGAGCAACCTCAAGCTCCTCAAGCAAGCCAAGGACGCGATCGACCAAGACATGGCCAAAGTGCGGCAGCACCTCGCAGAAGAGTGCAACGCCCGCAGCGTCGCCGTTGTGCGCGCAGCGACAGAGGTGCCAGCGTCCGCAGTCGTGCGCGAGGCGCCACCGCGACCTGCTTCAGTCCACGTGTCGACGATCCCAGTGGCACCTGAGAAGCGCGACGCGTGCTCGTCGCCAGTCCGAATCGATCGAGCGCCTCTCGAGCAGCCACCGCCGCATGCGATGTCGTACGTTGCTCTCATGTGACACAGACACTCTCACTAGGACGCTCTCGCCCTCTCCCTTGCTAACGACTGGCGCTGTGTGTGAATGCCGCAGATCCTACCTTGTCGTGAGTCGGCGCTACGACAGCCACGCACTCACGGTTCTGCCATTTGTCGAGGGCGACGAGAGCGACACGAGCATCAAGCACCTCCGCAATCGCGTGCATATGCTCCAGATGGCGCATCTCCGCGCCATGCAGGAGCTTGAGCGATGCGAGAAGATGCTCCATGCGCAGACAAACATCAACCGCGAGCTCGCGCTCGAGATCGAAGAGCTGATAGCGCGCAAGCTCTCGGCGTCGTCTGCGCTCCAGAGCAAGATCAAAGAGCTCGCGCTCGTCGCAGAAGAGCGTCAGCAGCGCATCCACGACCTCGAAGCGCAGATCCGGCAGCTCAAGTACGCGCGCGCCAAGCTGCGGCAGACAGCGCAGTTCTTTGACGCCGAGCCAGCAAACAGCTCGTCGAGTGACGACGACGATCGCGACAATGCGAGTGACGTCGAGTCAGTCTCCGAGTCGCTCGTCCTCGCAGCGCGCGACCTGGCGCCAGGCGAGCAGCTCCTTGAGCTCGTGATCATCAGCGTAACGTTTGATCGAAGCGCCGTGAGCGGCAACTCGTCGACGTTTGTCCTGTGCGACTTCTACGACTTTGAGTCGCAGACGACGCCGCTCGTGATGGGCAGTCGACCCGAGTACAGCTTCTCGTCGACGTTCCGCGTGACAGTCGACGCGTTCTTTCTCCGGTACTTGGCGTCCGAGACGCTCGTGCTCGAAGTGCATCAAGCACAACGCGGCGACTTCAAGCTCGTTGGACGAGCGCTCGTGCGACTCTCGAGTCTCTTGCGGTCGCGCGGTGTATTGCGCGAGCACACGTTGCCGGTCAAGGCTGTGCTGACGCCCAGTAGCAGCGATAGTGGCGATGGCAACGTCATGGGCACGCTCAACGTCGTGCTGCGGCTCTCGTGCCCGATCTCCGAGATCTGGCGCCTCCACTTGCGATCGTACCCACAAGACATTCAGCTCCTCGAGCGTGAGCGCAAAGTGCGCGCACCTGCCGTCACTGCTGATGGCGAACTCGTCGTTGCAAGCACCAATGGCAACGGCGACAACGAAGCAGGCGACGGTAACGACACCATGCACCGCGTGAACGAGCTCCAGGTCGCTGTCCTTGCTGCCGCAACTTGCGCTCGTACGGGAAGAAGAAGGCGAACAACGCGAGTCTCTCGCGCATTCCGTCGTCGTACGTGCACCACCAGCTCCTTGGCTTCCCAGATGCGTTCACAAACATCGTAGCAGAGACTGCAGCGCCCGAGTACGACCTCGCGTGCAGCAAGCAGGCGTACGTGCTCGAGATCGACGCGTGCCTCTTGCGGTTCTTCAGCAAGTTCCGACTCTGGCTCACGGTCTTTGACGACCAAATCGAGCTCGATGGCGACAGCAACGACGACGGCATGATCGGTCGATGCGGCATCCTGCTCTCGGACCTCGCAGACTGCAAGCCCATTCGCGGGTGGTTTGCACTCCGCGACCGCAGTGACCAGCCAGCCGGCGAGATCTCCGTGGCGATTCAGTGGAAGACGCCGTTTGACGTGCTGTCCATCCTCGGCTACGAGCTCATTGATGTCGAGAAAGAGTGCAACAAGACGAACGGCGGCAGTGGAAGTGCCGATCTCGCACTTCAGACAGCTGAGCGCAGTGACGCCGACGCATCTGCCACGACGACGCCACAAGTCCCAGCGTCGGCTGACAAGACCAAGCCAGTCAACCTCGATGCGGAGGTCCTCACAGACTCAAAGGTGCCACCAAAGTCCATGACAACGAGTCGTGCACCCCACCACAGTACGACATCGACCGAGGCACGTGTCGGGTCAAAGGCGCCAAGTGCAATGCTACCAGTCGCGACGCCAGTGTCGGCTGCGAGCGAGTTCCAGCGCCGCAAAGACGCGTTCATGGAGCGCATGAAAGCGATCGCATCTGCGAGCAGCAAGAGTCTCGTGTACGAAGAGCTCGAGCGAAAGCAGATGCAGCAGCGGCTGGACGTCGCCACAGCAGCAGCTCTGCGTCCAGTGCCGTCCGTTCCAGCGACAGTCGCACCTCCTCCAATCGATGGGCTCGCGCAGCAGATGCAGCGACTGCACGCGCCGCAAGCGATTCACCACAGCGCAGCGAGGACAGTGCAGCACACGTACCGGCAGTACCGAGCCGCTCGTGTCGAGAGCGAGCAGACACAACGCAGCGCAAGTATCCTCGACACGGACCTCCAGCTCCAGCGCCTGTTCAAGACGTGGTCGTCGCGCGAGCTCGACGCACTGGAGCGCCAACTCATCGACAAGATCGAAGCCGCAGCTGCTGGCGCGACCGAGACGCGCACGATCGTCCGAAAGCAGTTCGGCTTCATCTTCACGCAGACGCCGCAAGTCACACTCGACCCGACGCTGCTGAGCCAGCTCTTGGCGCACTTTGCCGTCGCGCCAACGAACCCAAAGTCGCTCGTCGCGTACCACGCACTCGTCCACTTTCTCTGCTCTGTCTCGACAGCTGAGCGTGTCCAGGTGCACGACGCGCAGCACGCTGTCGTACCGATCGTCAAGAGCTTGTGTCTGAGCATCCCGTACGCCCGCGCGACGTTCGAGTCGGTCGGCGACATGAAGCGCACCGGCGCGATCTCGCTCAAGAGGTTCCGCGACGCGCTCGAGCGCCTTGGTGTGAAGCTCCCAGCGAAAGACGTGCGCATGCTCGTTGTGCTTTTTGACTCGAACGGCGCTGAGGTTCTCTACCGCGCGTTCCTGCACATGGTCGAGCGCTGGTCGCCTGCGTCGCAGCGCCTGGCGCACGTGATCCAGCGTTGCTATGCAATGGGACTGTCGACGCTTCGCGAGAAGCTCATCATGCACGTCCCATCGGAAGACGGCGCGATGACCAAGCAGGATCTACAGGCAGTCCTGACGCGCGAGAGCACCGACGGCGCACGCTTTGACAGCCAGGATGCGTACGTCTTGTTCCAGATGATGACGTCCGACACGAGTCCAGACACGCGCGTTGCGATCCACGGCTTCATAGTGCGCCTCGAGCGCTCTGGCGCGCACAGTACAAGTCTCGAAGACGACACGAGCTGCTACAGTATGAAGCAGCTCCGACGCCTCGCGAGCAACTGCCGCAAACTCACGTGCGGGAGCTATAGCGAGCTCGTGTCTGAGTTTGAGCGCTTTGACTGGCGCGAAGACGACGTCGTGCCGCTCGATGTGTTCGTCGCAGTGACGACGCACCACGGCTTCTACGCCCTCACGACGCTCCAGCTCAAGCAGATCGCCAAGTGCTTTGGCGCCAAGCGCAACGGACGCTTTGCGATCAACTACCGCCAGTTCCTGGACTGGACAACCCCGAGTTCTGGCGTCGAGATCGCTGAGATCGAAGCCAAGCTCCGTGCGTTCGCCCATGCGCAAGCTGAACGTGTCGGAGGCAAACAAGTGACGCAAGTGCTCACAGACTGGCGCCACGCGTTCGTCGCTGCCGACCCGCTCCATCGTGGCTACCTCCCACGCGCTGAGTTCCTCAGTGTCGCAAAGACTGCGCTGCACGTACCGCTGAGCGACGACGAGCTGCGCGTGCTGCTCTACAGCTACGACCGGTCGCTCGAGGACCAAGTGGACTACGATGCGTTTGTGCAGCTCAACTGGAGCGAGACAACGCGCGCAAAGTAAGTGCGCTTCGAGCAGCCGTCGGTCTCGGCGTCGGAGCAGGTGCAGAAAATCCGCACAACGTTTGAGAGCAGCAGCAGCAATGAGAGCGGCGCTGCGCTTCTCGAGAGCTTCCGTGACGCTGCGGATGAGCGCAGTCAGTGGATCGACGAGCGCGCGTTCACACACTGCTTGAAGCAGCTCGGCGTGCTGCTCTCGCCAACTGACGTCCGCGCACTCTTTGCTGCGTTTGGCGAGCCGCCAGACCGCAACAAGCTCGACTACGACGCGTTTGCGCGCAAGACCCTCGGTCTCACAGCTGCGAAGGCTCGCAGCGAGCGCGTTGAGCACGAGCTGACGCCAGCTGACGCGACGCGGCTAAGCAACGCACTCTCGACTGCAATACGTGCGTCGCGCGACAAGGTTGTCGCAGCGCTCCAGACGTTGCAAGAGCACTGCGTCGTCCATCGCTTTGGCGAAGTCGTACCGCAAGTGTTCTGGCGCATCATGGACGCGAGCGGCTTCGTTGCACTCGTATCGAGGAAAGCCGTTGGACTGCTCGCGCAGAAGTTCCTCGTCACGTACTGCAGCGGTGCTAGTGTGAGCAAGCGCAGTCGCAGCGCGACTGAAGAGAAAGAGAAGGAAGACGACGACGAGCGCATCTCGCTCAAAGCAGTCTACTCGTATCTCCAAGAGGTCGTCCAGCAGCAGCCGTCGACAAAGAAGCCATCGGCAACGTTGCAGTCCACTGCACCAAGCGAATCCGATCGCAGTGATAGTGCGTCACTGATGGCGCTCCGACGCCTCTTGGCATCGTGCCGAGACACTGGCGTGGACGTGCGAGGCGAGTTTGAGAAGCTCGATGCCAACTACTCAGGCTATGTGACAGCGATGGAGCTCAAGCAAGTCGTGCTGGGCTTGGGCATCAGCAAGTTCGTCGCTAGCGACGCGGCACCCGAATCGGCTATTGGGCAGCTCGTGCGGCAGTTCCGCGTCCGGGACGCGCGAGATGCAGTCTCGTACACGACGATGCTCTATCACGCGTTTCAGACGTCCGCGTCCCTCTCGCCATCATCTGAGCTGGAGTGGGTCGTTGCAACGACTGAGCACCTCCGTGCGCGGATCCGCCGCAAAGCTGGACTTCGTGGCAAGCTCTCAGCCGACACCCACGAGCTATGCGCGCGCTTGGACGCGTGCTTTGCGCACTTTGATCGCTCGCACAAGGGCTTCATCACGCTCGAAGCGCTGCACGACGGTCTCATAGCACTCCAGTACGACCTCACGCGGCCGCAAGTGCAGCAGCTGATCACTTGCATAGGCGTGTTCCGCACTGGCGTCGCGACACTGTCGCGCATGGAGTTTGATGCGTTCGTGCTCGATCCTGACGCTGCACTTGTGCTCGAGCGCCTCGCTCACGACCTCCTCGTGGTCGACACGAGTCGCAATGGCGACGCGTTTCCTCGCATTGCGCAAGTGAATCGCGCACTCCTCGCTCGCGACAGCACTGCGAACTGCGGCGTTGCGCCAACGCAGGCGTTCTGGCCGAGCCTCGAAGACGCACTGGACCGCAAGCTCCCGCAGCTGACCAAGCGCACGCTCACGCTGCTCTTTGACGTCCATCGCGACGCGCACATCGCGTACCGACTGTTCCTGAAAGTGATTTCGCAGTGGCAAAAGGGCATGTCGAGCGTCGAGGACAAGGTCGTCGTGGTCGCGTCTCAAGTGAACACCGTTCACACTGCCGCAGCGACTGCTCCACAGTGCTCACGGCACGACGTGCTCCAGGCGCTGTACCACCAGCTCTCGTCTCTGGACTTTAACGCGCAAGTCGCGATTCTCCACGAACACCTCCGGCGCAAGGACCCGACCGCGAGCGGAACAATCGCAGCGCACCATCTCGTACGTGTGCTCCACCAGATCGGCATTGCGCTCTCCAAGCCAGCAGAGGCGAGTCTCTTGCAGCTCTTTGCGGCTGCGCGTGACGCGTCACCTGCACCAGCGAGAGTTCGGTACGACACGCTCATTGATGCGCTCCAGGAGGTCCACGACGACGAGACACTAGCGCACGAGGACGCAGAGGCAAACCGCACGACGCGACGCAAGTGACTGACGAATCCACAGAACGTTTACAAGCCAAAGACGTCTGTCCACAGTGCATACACACACTACATCGGCGCTGCGGCGTCACTGTCAGCGCCTGTGCTATCGTCTGTGCCAACGAGCTCTTTCTCCATTGTCTTGACGCGATGGAGCACGCGCGCAGCGTCGAGGCGCCGACTCGCTCGCATGAGCTTCGCCATGAGCTGCCGATCAGCTTGAATGCGCGCGTGGAGCTTCGCGACGTACATCTCGAGCGTCAGCTTGCCAGTCTCCATGTCGATCTCCAAGAGCTGCTTCTTGAGCGCAAGCGAGTCGAGGCGGTCGCGCAGCTCCATCGCGACAGAGCCCTGGAGCGTTGGGAGCTTGGCTTCAATCTTTGCGATCTGTACATAGCGAGAGGCGATCGTGGTGGTGGCGGCAGAGTTGATAGGCGATGCGTACATCAGTGAGAAGGACGGAGTCAGTCGAATCGGAGTCACATCCACACATCCACACACACGACAGAGCCATGACGCACCTCTTCGTTGATCACGTCGTAGCTAATGATCAGATCTGGATGGTGCGGGTCGTCCATCTCGTCGTCTGTTGGCTCGCTACTCGACACGACAGAGTTGTCTACTGGCGGTGGCTCCACGCTCTGGACGCGCGACGACACTGCGACTGCTGACGGCACACTTGCAGCAGCAGCAGGAGGAGGAGGAGTGACAACAACTGGTGGAGTGAACGCTGTCACAACTGGCACCGATGGCTCAGGATACGCGCCGACGTGCAGCTCTTCGACGATCTCCGTTCGCGTCTCCTTGTCGCGCAGTGGCGTGCGGAACCGAATCGAGACCTGCGAGACAGCGGCGATCACGCATCGATCGAGTGCATTAGGGCAAGAGCGATCGACAAACGTCCACCATACACACAGTCGAGTGCCGCGGTAGAGCGTCAGACGCACCTCGACGTCGCCGCCCGTTGGCTTGCGGTTCGAGCCGACGAATGGCACGCGCGTGTGCACTTGACACGTCGAGAGGAACGGCGTCTGAGCGTCCAGTAGGCAGCGACGCACACACAAATACGCTCTGTCAGTTCGTCGGACTGACAGCTAGCGCATCACACAGTCCGATCGCCATAGCGCACACAAGGACGCACCAGCTCTTGATACCCGCGCGCAAGGAGCTCCGAGCTCCGGAGGAACGTCCCTGCAGTCCAGACTTCAAACTGCGCCTTCTTGATCTCAAACAACCGCTGCGTGCCGCGCGAGCGCTGGACTGGGAACTGGAACTGGTGCGGTCGACTGGTTTTGCCAGTCGAGTGCGGCGGCGTCGACGACACGCGCACTGTGCTCGTCTTGCCTTCGTGCGGCGTCGCAGCGGGAAAGTTGAGGCAAAAGCGCACAAAGACGTCGCGGCCAGCAGCAGCGCGGAGGTCGTTCACGCCGTGGATCGTCACGACAACGTGGTCGGCCGGCACGTCCATGAGCTCAACGTCGACTTGGCGCATGAGGTGCTCGATGCGGTACGGCGGCGGCGCCTGGAGCGGGTTCTTGCGCTTCTCGCGGAGCTCGTCCAGTGCGCTCGCGTACTCTTTGCGCTACGATCCACGCACAGCAAGCGCGAGCGTGAGTGTGAGTGTCAGAGACAGCCAGTGAGTGAGTGAGTGAGTGGGTGACTGTAGCATAGCGCACTGACCTTGTTGAGCCACTCAGTCGCCTTGGCGCGATCGAGCGAGAGCTGCTCCTTTGCGAGAGCGAGTGCGCGGTTTCCAAAGTCTACGAGGAGCTGCTCGAGCGCGTGGAACTGCGCTTGCGTCGCTGGGTCGTGCACTGGCGGTAGAGCAAGTGCGCTCAGTCCAATTGCAGCGACTTGTTGCTTGTGCGCGAGCAGACTCTCGATCTGCTTGACACGGCGCATGGCTCCGAGCGCGCCTTGGATGTCGCCGCTGCGCTTGAGCCGCACTGCTGTCTCCTTTGTGAGCTGGAGCTGCGCTTGGAGATCAGCGATCGCACGGCTGTCTGGCGGCGCAGCAGTCACAGGAGGCAGTGGCACTGATGGAACGGCTTCTGCTGCGAGGACACCGTAGCCACATGATGCAGCGACTGCACTACGAGCACCAGCGTCTTCATCTTCGTCATCGCTGTCCTCAAAGGCGTCAATTAAGTCCTCGTCGCCAACCGAGAGCGCCGACTGGAGCGCTCGCCCAGATGAGCCTCCTGCGCTCTCCAACGTCCGCGCGCGCTCGAGTCGAGTCTTTGCGCTCTGCGCGTCATCAAGCGGCGCTTGTTGGGACACGTTGCTGTCGCTCGCAGACGGAGCAAAGCCGAGCTTGGCTAGTTCCGCTGCGAACGCCGGGTCGTTCATGTCGGTGTCCGTCACGTCGACGTCCTCATCTTCGTCATCGTCATCATCGCCAGGTGTCGTCGCTGCAGACGTGTACGCGTGGACGACTTCGACTGCGCTCGATCGCGTCTGTCGGTCGATCACAGTCGCACCCGCTGGTTGGCTCGCGCTTGGCAGCGAGTGAGCTACTGCCGTCGTCGTCGTCGTTGTCACCACTGCCGACACGCTGGCGTGCGTCGCTGTGACGGCACCTGTTGCACTGCCCGTGAGCGCTGCGAGCTTGGCTTCGAGGTCTTTGACGTGCCGCATGCACTGCAGCGCGTCCTGGATCTCGTTGTTGCGCTTGTGGCGCACTGCTCGGAGCTTTGCGTCTTGGAGCTCCGCAGTGAGCGACGCAACTGTGTCGACTGGCGGCGACGCGTCGTCGTCACCATCGTCTGGTGCGAGTCCAAGCGCTGCGAGTTGCGCCAAGAACGCAGGGTCCTTCATGTCTTCGTCTGTCACTTGGACGTCCGCATCGTCCACGTCCATTGCGCTCGTGTCGACGGCAGCTGGCGCCTTCAGCGGCTGCTGCGACGTTGTGCGAGCTGCGACTGCAGTAGGCGGTGCAACTGGCGCCAAACGTATCGGTGCTGCTGCTCCTGCTTGCGCTTCGAGCTCTTTTGCTCGGCGAAAGAGCGCGAGCGCTTCCTTCACGTTCCCTTCGCGCCTGAGCGCAATCGCCTCGAGCTTGAGCGCTCGCACGCGCGCTGCGACGTCGTCGTCGTGGGAGCGAGCGCCTCGAGTCGACTGCGTGTTTGTCGCGATCTGCATCGGGTCGTTCTGGTTCTGGTTTTGCATCGCGGTTGCGTGGACGTCGCGGAGCACACCTGTGAGCTCTCGCTTCGCAGCGCCACCGTCGTTGGTCGTATTGTCATCGTCGTCGTCGCTGAGGTCGAGTGCGTCGACGTCGATCTTGTCGACGCTCGTGCCGTGGATGTTGAGTGCGCGCAAGATGTTAGCTTCGTCGTCGTCATCGCCGTCGTTTGCGCTAGCGCCAGCGCCAAAGAGCAGGAGTTCGCTGCGCGGACTGAACCCAGACGCACCCGTGGCTGCAGCACCAGCGCCAAAGAGCGAGCGAAACTCGGCTTGCACGTCAGCGTCGCTCACAGGTTTGATGCCGAACTGGCGCTGGAGCTGAGCGATCTCATCGTCGCCGCCGCTGTCTACACTCTGTTTCTGGCGCTTGCTATTGCTGTTAGTGCTACCGCTGCCGCTTGCACTGCTCGTCTTGCGGCGCCAGAACATGCTCGTTGATGTCGAGCTCTTGCTCTTGCTTCGTGGAGGCTTGTGTCTGAGTTCATTGTGGGTGTCATACTTGTTTTTATCACTATTGTCTTTCTCGACTGATCTGTGCGCTTTATTTTTTCACTATTGCCATGACGGCTCTTCAATCCGACAACTTGGTGTTTGTATGCTTTTGTACCAGTTCGCTTAAAAGAGCACACAAGAGGTATTTAGAAGAGCACTACTGATCTGACATCGACGCGCTTGAACCGACTGGGACGCACACGCTGCCGGAGCGAACGCACTTGCCGGACGACAGCCCTCCACAGTTCGTCGCTGGCAACTTTCGGCAGAGTTTTTGGACCGGATCCTCGGACGGCGTCGGCGCTGGTGCTGGCGTCGTCGACTCTGGACGCGAGATCCACGGTCCGTCTGCGACCTGCTCGAACGGATCCGAGAACGCATCAGCAGGCAGCACCACGCCCTTGTTGCGCAGATCCCAGATCACTGTTCGGATGTCAATGCCGCCATTCTCGCACACATCGGCGAGTCCACCGCAGTTGTGCAGCGCCACCACGCGGTTGTCCGACGCGGCAATCACAGGCGACCCAGATGAACCGCCACGTGTGTCTGATGTGTACCCGACGCTGTACGCACC
>JAASFL010000312.1:0-23157 GCA_023333735.1 Globisporangium takayamanum
CCAGAGGACGACAGCAACCAGACCGAGTCTGAAGCCACGAGTGAAGACAATCAGGTCGCTGAGGACGCTGTTGTCGTCGAACAGGCAAGTGTAGAGAGCGCCAACATAGATGAGGACGTGGCAGTAGAAGCACAAGACGCCGTCACAGTCGAGGCAACGGCAGGAGTCGAAGACGTCACTATCGATGAGCCAGCAGTCGAAGATGACGACGACGCCACACCTGCCACGCAAGAGCACGCGGCTGTGCGCAGCTCTGACAGTGACATCGACATTGACGACCTCGAAGAGCTCTCAACAGACGTCGCTGCGAGCTCGACCAGCACGACGACGGACACGGAGAGCATCCCTGAGAGCATGACGGAGAGCTCTACGACCACCACCACAACGACGACTGTGACGACGACCACAACGGATAGCACGGCAGCTGAAGAGGTCCATGTGGACAGCCCAAGCACGACCATTGCCAGTGCGACTGAGGTCTCTGCTTCAGCGGAGGAGGCGACCGAGCACCCAGTAGACGACGAGCATGAGACGGTCGGACGTCGCATGACGTACATTGGCGAAGGACTGCTCGACATTGGCGGCATGGACGCGATCGACCGTCTCAGTGACGTGACATCGTACGCTGACCTTGTCGGTCGGTCCGAGGTGTCTGCACCGCCGCCGCCGCACCTCGCGATCAACCGCCTTCAGGCGTTCCTGTCGATGGGCAGCGGCCAGAAGCCAGCAGCAGCTGCGATTCTGTCACCTGCAGTCGCAGCACCAGTGCCAGTCACTGTGTCACCACCGTCGCGGCCGCCCCAGGCGCCTGTACCAGCTGCGGTCAAGACCGTGGCGATCGAGAACCGCAAGTCGAAGCTCCTCGACTTTCTCGCGAACGACGTCGGCGAGCGGTACCTCGACGGCGTGTACCAGGACGAGACGCGCGACGCACCCGATGCGTCATCTGACGAAGGCGACGCGCACGACGAGGCGACGCGCGTCCAGAAGTCCGACGCGGAGCTGCAGCAAGACCGACAGCGCCGCGAGCAGCGCGCAAACAGCAAGCTCCTCGCATTCCTCGCGAAAGAGCGCGGCGAGCGACTTCACCGCGTCGAGCGCTCGCGAAGCAGCGAGGACGCACAACGGCTGTCGGTATCGTCCGACTCTGGAGCATCAAGTGACCGCAAGCCAGCGTCGCAGCAGCTGTTGAGCCAGAGCCAGGGACCGACAAAGACTCCGAGCAAGCTCTTGGAGTTCGTCGCAAAGGCGGTGACAGACAAACCGAAGCTCGTGATCTTCAACCCGAAGGACGCAGTGTCCGAGACTAAGGAGCTCGAGCACCTCGTAGCGGAGGAAGCGCTGAAGAAGAAGCAGAAGCGCGAAGAGCGCGAGAAGGCACGGCAGAAGGTCATGGCGTTCCTCGCCGAGGAGACTGCGCCGAGCAGCACTAGTGCGAGTGCGAGTGCCTCGGCCGCCAAAGCTGCTGGCTCGACAGTCAAGTCGGTCGACGAGACAAAAGTGCAGCGCGAGAAAGTCGTGGACCGGTACGGACGCGAAGGGCTCCTCGACTTCCTCGACCGCACCGAGTCGGCGCAGCAGCAGCGCATCAAGTGGGCGACTGCGCGCAGCTCGAGCCACGGGTCCTCGTCGCCTGCGAGCTCTGGGAGTCGGTCGCCCAAGTCGCCGAGTGAGCTCGTTTCGCCCAGTGCGACGTCCGCGACGACGTCAACAACGACGCGGCAAGAGCTGACGGCGATGCCGTCGCCGCCACCGAAGGCTGCTGCGCCAGCAAAGTCGCTCATGCGCACACCGAGCAGCAACTCGACCGGCAACCGTCTCGCGTCGTTCCTCAGCAAGATCACGTCCAAGCACTCGCTCGCAGTCTCATCGTCGTCGTCCTCTTCATCCGGTTCGTCGTCGTCGTCAGGGTCGCTCACGAGCAGTCCCGTGAAGAAGAAGACGTCGAACATGCCGCCTCGTCATGCTTCGCAACCACGTACCGCACCAGCCCCAGTTGCTACACCAGTGACCAGCGACGCAACTGTCCCACCTGCGCCGTCGACGCCGGAGCCCCGGAGCACGCACGGCTCAGCAAACAAGATGGCGTCCGTGCTCTCGGCGCTCGAGCAGATCACGCAGACGTGCGCGTCGAACGAGCTCAGCGACGTCTCGATCGCGCGCATCTCGACGCTCTTGACGTCGATCAGCCAGATCGTGAAGGACGACGTCGCGCGCGGCGGCAAACCGCCTGTGCGGCGCTGGTCGAACGCATCGAGCACAGGTGCTGCTGCGGCGTCACTGAATGGCGCTGCGTCGCCGTCGTGGGCCAAGTCGGGCAAAGAGATTGAAGAGTTTGACAAGAAGCACGCGCTCGTCAAGTCCGCGTCGGCGCCGCCGACGCCAGTGAAGGCCGACGCCTCGGCGCCTGCAGTGCTCGAGCGCGACAGTGAGCTCAAGGTCACGGTCGCATCGAGCGTCCTCGAGTCGTTCAGCGAGTTCGAGACTGCGCAGGACCTGCTTGAAGTCGTCGCGGCGTTCCACCAGCTCCTCACAGACTGCGGCTTGACCGACCTCAAGCTCGAGCAGCCGTGGGCCGTGTACGACCACGTGAAGGCCGCGGTGGCGTCGAAGCTCGGGTTCCGCCAGAAACAGCTCTTCAAGCTCCTTGACACGAAGCTCTCGGGCGACGCCTACAACACGAAGCCAGCCGCGCGCAAGCGTGTGTGCATCATTGGCGCTGGACCGGTCGGTCTGCGTGCAGCCGTCGAGATGGCGCTCCTTGGCGCGCAGGTCGTTGTGCTCGAGAAGCGCAAGCACTTTAGCCGCGAGAACATCCTGCACTTGTGGCCGTGGGTGGTCCAGGACCTCACGTCGTTGGGCGCAAAGGTGCTCTTCCCACAGTTCTGCCACTCGACGGCGTACTTCCACGTCGGCACGCGGCAGCTCCAGTGCATCTTGCTCAAGGTTGCGCTCCTCCTCGGCGTCACGTTTTTCCCGGCCACGGCGTTCGAAGGCATTGCGCACCCGGACTCGGTCGACAGCGACCGGCGACCGTTCTACACGATCGTGACAAAGCCGCAGATCCCGTGGATGGAGTTCACGGCCGTGCTCAGTGCGTCCGGGACGCAGGACCGCTTGAGCGAGCAGGCGCGCATCAAGCGGTTCGTGTTCAGTCGAAAGGAGGCGATCGGGCTCGTGTGCTACTTCCCGAACCACAACACGACGGAGGAGAAGAACGTCGCCGAGTTCTCGTGGACGATCCAGTTCAAGCAGCAGATGTTCGCCAAGATGCGCGACGTCGGCGTCGACTTGGAGAACATTGTGTACTACCGCGGCGAGATGCACTACCTCGTGATGACACCGAAGCGGCAGAACCTCTTGGACCAAGGCGTGATGAAGCACGACTACCCAAACGTCTCGGACCTCGTGCAGGACAGCAACATTGACAAGCACGTGCTCCACTCGTACCTCAAGCGCGTCGTTGACTTTGTCAAGATCCCGCAGAAAGCCGACTTTGCGCGCGTCCGGATCTTTGACTTTAGCGCCCGCACGCGCGCAGACAAGGCCGCGAGCATCCTCACGTCCAAGGGTAAGAAGCTGTACGTCGGATTGATCGGCGACTCGCTCATGGAGCCGTTCTGGCCCGAAGGGCTCGGCACGTGCCGCGGCTTCCTCAGTGCGCTCGACGGCTGCTGGATGCTCGCGCGCATTGGCTTTAGCTCGGACGAGCAGCTCCTCGCAGACCGCGAGCTCGCGTACCGCGTCGTGCAGCACGTCTCGGGCTTCCGGCGCGACGACTTGCAGAAGAACGTGCGCAAGTACAGCGTCGACCCGACGACGCGCTACAACGTCAAGTTCCCGCAGCTCTGCTAGCAGATCGCATGTGCGCACGAGCTGCCTTAGATGCATGATGGAGTTCAGACGCATAAATCCAACACACGTAGACATGCGCAGTGCAAATTCGATCAAAGAGTCCAATGCCATTAGAATGTATGAATGAATGCAAGAGTTGCTTCCGTTGACGGATCGTTCAATGGATGGACCAAGCACGTCAGCTCGAGTGCTTAGCGGAACTGCGACTTGAGCACGAGGAGGCGGCCGTCGATCGCGTCGACTTCGACGTCGCAGATCGTGCGCAGGATGTCCTTGAGCAGCGCACGGTCGTTGTCCGTGACAAGGAGCTTCTTGAGCTTCTTGAGCAAGTCGCGCGTGCGCATGCGGCCGCCGTACCGAATGAGCTCTTGCTGCACGCCAGCCTCAGACAGTTTGTTTGCGCTCGACGACGACGAGCTCGAGAGCTTCGTCTGCTTCGCCAAAGGCTCGTCCTTTGCTTTGCCAATCTCGTCGGCTTTGCGCTTGTTCGCGCTGCTGTCGCCGGCGCTGCTGCTGCTCTTCGCCGCGCTGCCATTCGCGCCACTCGTGTCTGCGCCAGCGCCACTGCTGCTGTCGCCACTTGCGCCATTGCTCGCAGCAGTCTTTGCACCATCGCTCGCACTGCCAGCAGCGCCGTCTGAGCGGTCGCGAATGATGTTCCCGCCCAAGTCGCGCTTGATCTTGTCCATGTCTTTTGCCGAGTAGTCGTCGTCCGAGCCGTCTTCGTCGTCGCTCTTGTCGTTCTCTTTGCCCGGCTCGCCCATCTCGCCGCTCTGCGCGCGCTTGAGCAGGTCTTTCATCGCCTGTCCTGTCTCCGTGAGCTTCCCAGTGCCTTCTGGGTCGACTTCAAACTCCTCGTCCTCCGAGTCCGACGCCACGACCTTCGTGTCTTCGTGCTCAATCTCCGCGTCGCTCTCGTCGTCGTCAAACTTCTCGTCAAAGTCGCCGCCGTCCTCGCCCTGCGCGCCGCTCTCGGCCGCTTTCTTTGGTCGCACACTGCGCTTCGGACGGCTCTCCTGGACCTCAAACATGTCCTCCGCCTCGACTTTCTTTGCGCGCGCGCCGCCAATCGCGCCCGTGCGCACGCGCGGCGCACTCACAGTGTCGCCCGACTCGTTCTTGTCGTCGCCTGCGAGCTTGTGCTTCATGAGCCAGCGCTCGACTGCGCGCTTCTTCTCGTTGTTCAGGTCCTCAGCCTCTTCGAGCGTGAGCGTGCGGTAGTTCAGCGGCTTCTTGAAGCGGAACCACTGCTCCACAGGCATGACGCTGAACTCGTCATTGTGCCGGTTCTTCACGAGCAGCATGTACGTCGACGACTGCCCGCCTTCAAACACACCGTTGAACTTGTTCTTGCCCTCTTGGTCCTCAATGACCCACCCGGCCGTGCGCGTGTCCTTGCGGCGGCGACGACGGCGCTTGCGCAGCGCAGGGTTGTACCCCACCTCTTCCTCTTTCGCGTCCTCGTCGTCGTCGATCACGCGCTCGGGCTCGCGGTACATCATCACTGGCTGCGCACACGTCTTGAACTGCGGCAGCTGCGGCGTGTCGAAGCGCGCGATGTTGTAGCGCTTGATCGACGGCGTCGCGCGAAGCACAAACGTCTCTTCTTTCGCTGCCGAGGCAGCAGACGACGATGAGGACGCGGACGATGGAGGGGCGACAGCGCCAGCACGGCGCACACCTGCGCCAGTCGACGCCTTTGCGCCGCCATTTCGCTGCATGACTGTGCGAGCTTGCGAGCGTTTTCAGTTGTGTGTGTGGTCGTTTTTCGATGTCGAGCACAAGGGCGGATTCGATTTTGCCAGCGAAACGAGTGCGATCAAAATAACTTGTTTAAAATATGCAAATGCGACGGATCAATAGCTACAGATGGTAGTGACAGAGAATCAAATTATGTATACAAAAAAATAACATGTCGATTATCAAATCGTACTTGTGCGGGCGTCCTCGATTCGCCAGCTCACGAGCACGAACTCAAAAGCAAGATCGTCACGACGTTCTGCACAGCGTCGCGAGCGAAGGTGTCTCGCCACACTCGTTGACATGGCATAGCTGTCACGATATGCACTCGATCATCAAAGTTGTTCTCACTACGCGTTTTGAACTGAACGCGCGAAGCTCCGACATGCCTCGCTTGGCTCTGAAGCTCGGAATTTGCTTCAGTTCACCAAATTCGCGAATGTACTTTGCGAGAGTCTCGTGTCAAGTCCATTGCAGTGCATCTGCTCATGAAGCGCAGGCTTTGACTCGGTGAAGTCGTACATCTCGAAGCGAGAGCACTCGAGGCGAGTACTCGATCATCACTCACCTCCAGCTTGAGCAACAACCCATGATTTTGCAGCGCGACATATGTAGTCGACCACATGGAAATCGGATCACAAAACCTGTATTATCTCCAACACACAATATTAGGGTCACTATTGCCTTATCTAGCGTGACAAACACAATATTCGGCAAGAGACACAAGGCATCTCAGTCTTCACACTTCACAACAGACTGAAAGTGACACGATGTCGGCAACTGCTGCAGCTGGAGCAGCGAGCGCCGAGTCCCAGACGCGGAAGCAGCGGTTGGTCGAATGGAAGCGACAGCGCGAGCTCCAGCAGCAGCGCGAGCTCCAGCAGCAGCAAACGCCAAAGCCACCGCCGTTCCGACCCACGACTGCAGGTGGGTCGATATCCATCCGCAGCAGCAGACCGCGCACCGCGAGCTCGAGCAGTTCGACGACGATGTCGAGCGGCAGGAGCAGCATCCCGCGTCCGCAGCTTACTGGGAAGCACCGCACAAGCACTGTACCACCGAGTGTGAAGCGCAGCGCTAGTGTCAGTTGCACTGGCAGCACGGACACTGGCAACGGCAGTGAAGAGCAGACATCGCGTCGCACTACATCGCGCTCGCCGCTACGATCGCTGTCACCACAGCCGAGTGCGCCAGCGAGCGCTCCATCGATGAAGCCTCGAGTCGACAGTGCGTCATCAGCAGCAGTAGCAGCGCAGCCAGCACACGCAGATCGCGAGCACGACAGCGCGGCCATGGCGCATGACGTGTTTGATAGCTACTACCAGTACGCAGCAGCGCGCGTCGCAAGTCCGTTGTCAGCAGCCAGCGCCAGCCAGCACATAGAGCAACACCAAGCCACACGCTCGCACGCATCGTATGAACAGGACGCGAGTGGTGACAGCGACAGCGTCGACGCATTAGAGCAGATGCTTGGGAGCGAGCTGTTTGATGAGCTCAACGCACCTGGCGACGAAGACGATCGCGCTGACACGGCCGAGCGAACGAATGCTGGCGATCGCGACCTGTCAGACGTGTATGAGCGAGCAGATGCGTCGACTGTGCTAGTTGAGACGCACGCTCACACGCAGAGCACGAGCAAGTGTAGTGACGCTGCAGAAGCAGCAGCCGCAGTCGTGCTGGTCGACTCGATGTGCGTCGTTGAGAGCGATACCGCAGCGTCTGCTGCTGCTGCTGCTCTGGCGCGTGGTCAGGGCGACATGGCGGACGGCGCGCTTGTCGTCGAGAGCGTGACGACAGAGACAGTCACGACGACTACAACGACACTCGAGAGCGACGCTGTCAATGACATCGAGACGTCCCAGTCGTCCCCAGGCGCCAATGACAACCAAGTCGCATCGCCCAATCTACTCAACGCGCCGCCATCGAGTGACTCGCGTGTGCCACTCGAGCCGTCGTCCTCTGGTCTTCAGGACACAAGCGAGAACGAGCGAACAGAGCACGCAGCAGCAGCAGCAGCAGCAGCAGTTGTCCGGAACGAACCAACTGCAGCGACTGCTGCGTCATCGCAACATCGTGACCGGCACGGGCTCTTGGCGACTCTGTCGCGATGGCGCACGCTGCTGCTCTTGCTCTTGCTCAGCGTGCTCTTGGGGTTGACTGCGCTCTTCTATACTGACCCAAGAGTCTCAGAGCGCGCTGCTGCTGCTCGCGCGACACTGTTCGACACAGTTGCGGCGCAGTCTCAAGCGCTCATGCGCTACGTGAAAGCGCTTGCAGACGCCACTCATGCGACCACAAGCAAGTGGTCGTCGTCAGCAGCGTCGTCGCTAAAGCCGCTCGTTGCTGCGACGAGCGAGTCGTTCGCGAGCCTGACACGCGCAGTGCAGAGCAGCGTCCACTCTGCAGTCGAGCTGCTTGAGTCGATGTGGCGCCATGTGCTGCCGACCCACGACAACGCAACGAACGTCCTTGACACAACGCGCACGCAGCTCCTCGAGCCGTTTGACGCCGAGCAGCGCGAGCTGAACGCCAAGTTTGAAGCGCTGCTGCAGCAGCACGAAGCACGAGCGCTTGATGAGCTCACGCGCATGCAGCAGCGCCGCGCAGCCCAGGCGACTGCGACTAACGCTCTGCTCACAGACACTCAAGCGATGGTGCTCGCGCGTCTCCATGAAGCGCGTGCAGTCGCCGCGCGCCACATTGAAGCGTACACTGTCGCGATCGCACAGCAGCTGACGCAGTCGATCGAGCGCGAGCTCGCTGCGCACGAGCAGCGTGTCCAGGACGCAGCGCAGACGCGCGACGCTGCAGAGCACGTCGTCGAGACGCTCGAAACGACGGCAGCGGACGTCCTCGAGCGCATTGAGCAAGAGAAGCTCGCGCACGAACACGCACTTGATGACGACGTTGCGCTCGAGACCAGCGAGCTCGATGCTGCAAAGCAGGCGCTTGTGCGCGAGCTTGCAGACGTCGCTGCGGTTGAGCGCGCTGAGCTCCAAGCCGAGTCTGAGCGCATCGCAGCCGAAGTCGCGTCGACGCTCGAAGACGTTGAGCTGTCGCTTGTTGACGATGCAGTCGTGACTGCTGAGGTGGACGTCGCTGGCGCCGCGCAAGTCGTCGACTCGCAGCTCGACGACGAAGACGCAACGCTCCTCGCAGAGCTCGAGCAGCTCACAAAGACTGAAGCGACGCGACTCGCTGCTGCCCGTGAGCAAGCGCTCGCAGCACTTGATGCGACTGCACAGGAGCAAGAAGCAGCGCTGCAGCGCGAGCGCGAGCGAGCCGAAGCGCTTGCACGCGCGCTTGCAGACGAGCAGCAGCGCGTTGCTGCAGAGCGTGAGCGTGTCGCGGCCGATATCGCAGCAGCTGCAGACCAAGACGCACTGCGTCTCGAAGCTGAGCGACAGCAAGCAGCCAATGCGATCCGCGAAGCCAAGGAACTTGAGAGCGCGCGCGTTCAGCGCGAAGTCCTCGATGCCGGCGCGGAACTCGAGCAGATCCAGCGCGACGAGCGAGTGCAAGCTGCTCAAGTGCGCGCAGCAGCAGAAGCGGCGATCGCAGAAGCAGCACGTGTAGAAGAAGAGCGGCTCGAGCGCGAGCGCGGCACTCTTGCAGCGCAAGTCGCGCGTGAAGCAGAAGACGAAGCCGAGCGCGTGCGACTTGCGCGCGAACTCGCAGACGCAGCGCTGGAGCGCGTCGTGGAACAAGACACGCGCGACGTCATAGCAGAGCTCGAAGCTGACGAAGCTGCTGTGCGCGCGAGTGTCCCAGAGGTGGAGGAGCCGCCAGCGATCGCAGTCGTCGCGAGCGTTGCGATTGAAGTCGACGCGCAAGTGCTGCGTCCAGCAACGCTTGACGCTGCTGACCTCGCTGCACCAGCGCCAACTGACTCGATTGACGCTGTATCTGTCGAGATGCCACCATCGCCGTCGACACTGTCGATGCCGCCACTCGAGCGCGTGACCGTCGCGCTCATGTCCACTGGCTTTGTCGCACTTGCGCTCGTGACTGCGTACGTCTTGCGCGGTCGCTACCGGCGTCAGCGTGCTGCGATTGCCCGACGCAAGCGCTGGCTGCGACGCTCGCAGCCCGAGAGTGTCGAGTTGGCAGAAGAAGTCGTGCTGTTTGCAAGCGCAACAACGCCTACAGCAGGAGCAATGAGTCATCGCAGTCGCGTCTCAACGACGTACACGACTGTAATGACTGACGATCCGAGCGCCGGAGCGCTGACAGAGTCGACGGATCTGTTGGCTGCGATCGACGCAAGCGCACACGTGAGTGCGAAAGAGGCGCGGACAGTCGAGACGACGACTATCGAGACGGAAGACGTTGAGACTGATGACTTGGACACTGACGACCGTGAAGACGTTGCGAGTCCCGACGATGGGACGGAGAGTGACGATGGCGACGCTGATGCGACTGAGAGTGACGATGACGACACTGTCGCCAGTGTGGATGAGACTGCGAGTAGCGCGAGTGCGAGTGAAGTGCACACGCTCATTCGGCGGCGCACGCGGCGCGTCACGGCACGGCGCACGACGATTGTCGGCGATCGCGACGCTGCTGCTGTGTTGAGCGGGTGAGATAGTGAGAGACCGAGTGATAGCGACAGAGAGAGAGAGTATGTGCATGTGCGTACGTGTGTGTGTATGCAAAGCCAAGCAGAGCCACGTTGTCCTTCCTACTTGTTTGGTTGCTCGCTCAACTATGCGACTGCAGCGTCGCATCTACTCTCTACACGCTCGTCTCTCTCTCTAACCATCCTGACTGCTGCGCTCAGCCTCCCCATATACGCACGAATGAACGCACTAGGGCTCATCATCATCATCGTCATCCTCGTCGTCTTCACCGTCGTTGATACTCTGGTACGCGTTGCGCTCTTCAGCGACTCGCTTGACTACGAGCTTGTAGCCTTCGCGGATCTCGCCACGGTAGCCTTTGGGGAAGTACGCGCGATTGAACTCGCGGAGCTCTTCGTACGTCATGCGGTACGTGGAGGCGATCGACTCGGGCGTCTCGCCGGCTTCGACAATGTGGATCTGCTTTGTGAGCTTCACTTCTGCGACGTTCCGACGACTCGCTGCTTGCTGCGATGCGTACAGGTCTGGGACGATCAAGCGCTCGCCGACGACGAGGTCCGCGCGGGCACCGACTGGGTACCGCCCGCGGTTCATCTGCAGCAGCTGCGGGTACGTGATCGAGTACGCTTTGCAGATCGACTCGAACGAGTCCTTCTTCTCGACCACATGCGTCTTGTACTTGGTGTACGTTGCAGACGACGACGACGCGTACGTTGTGCCGCTCAAGTCACTGCTATCGCTACTGCTGCTGCCATCTCGTGTCACGCGCACGCCCTCCATGTCGCCCGTGTTGACAATGCGCACGTGCAGGAGTTGGCCTGGGAAGAGCACGCCGCGCTCGCCAGTCGGGAAGAACTGCCGGTTGTCTTGCCGCAGGAGCTCTTCGGTCGTGTTGTACTGCATCGCAATCGTCTTGAGCGTCTCACCGGAGCGCACGAGGTGCATCTGGCCCCAGCCATTGTCAATGACCTCGGGCGGTGGCGGCAATGACACCTGCCGCGCCTCCTCGACAACGAGCTGCTGACCAGGGTACACTTTGATGCGGTGCTTGCGCGACGCTGTGGCGGACACGAGCATCGGATTGAGCTCGCGCAGCCGCTCCTCGGTCGTGCTCAGCTTCGCCGCGATGCGCGCGAGCGAGTCGCCTTCCTGCACTTCGTAGCGAAACGGCGACGGCGCGACGACAGGTGGCGGTGCGCCATCGAGCTTGCTGCTGCCGCTTCCAGTCGCGATCGTTCCGTACATGCTATCGTTGGTGTTGCCGTCGCTGCTGTTAGAGTTGGTCTTGGTGGTGCTGTCTGCTGGCGATGCGCTGCTCGTTCGTGATGCAAATCAAACTGTTGCTCAACGCGCGCAAAGACAAAATTTGGTCGAAACGGCTGACTCTTGAACTGCATATTTCGCAGCATAGTTATGTGTCATGAATAGAGGAATGCTACACAATCGGTCAATTGTTGTTCTGCGTTGCTGCATAAGCCAGCGTGTGGCGATTGTCTAGCGCTGGACGACATGAACCTCAGATCTTCCAGCACAAGAGTCGACGACGACATCAAGGACACACCAACGAACGAACAAGTGTGTGAACGCTCAAAACGAGCAACGTAGTTTAAACGATCGACCGAGTCCTCACGCACTCACGTGGAGCAGCACGGATCAATGTTCCCAGTCATCTGCTCGGCCTCGGTGTCTTTGAACACTGCAAAGCCGAGTCCGAGACCGAGGATCACGGCGACAAACATGAGGCTCTCGTACATCATGATCACGAGCATGAGGAAGTACGCGATCGCGATGTTCGTCATGTACAGCGCAGCGAGCGCGAGTTTGCACCAGAGCGGGATGCGCCGAATGATCTTGAGCTGCGCGCCGTCCGGACCAAACTGCGCTTTCGCAGCGCTGAACAAGTCGCGCGCCTGCGTCATCGGCGTCGAGAGTTGGAGGTAGTCCGCTTGGCTGAACACAATGCCGTAGTCGCGGTAGAACCGCTTCTGCGCATACTCGCGCACTTCGCCGAGTCCTTCGAGCGACGCAGCGAGGAGCACGACACCGATGAACGCGAACGCGTACTTAACGCCGGACGAGAGCACCCACGGCTGGAAGAGCAGCATCGCACACGTCGCACTCGAGCCGATCGCGAGCTGGAAGCCGTTGAACATGACTGAACCGCGTGGCGACGACGCCGAACCGCTGTCGCAGAACCCATCGGAGCTCTCGCTCGCAGCAAAGTACTTGAGCTGTTGGAGTCGAGTAGCGTGTTAGTCTTACCATCAGTTGTGCTGATAGATCGAGAGATTGAGATATGTATGAGAGCTGGCGTACCGGGTTCGCGTAGACTTCGTGTGCGTGGTCCTCGGAGCACGTGAAGATCTTTTGGCTGCCCATGGCGATCCACGGCACCGCGTACTTGAGCTCTGCGAACTTCTTCTTGCACACCGGACACTCGAGCTCCGTTGCGTCTTTGTAGATCTTGTCGGTCGTGATGTCCACTTTCACAGGTGGACCCAAGTTTGCTTTCTACGGGCATAGCAAGCGAGAGAGAGAGAGAGAGAGAGCGGTGAGTGCGTGCCTTCATCCGTGCATGTGCGCTACGCTAGCACAAGCAAGACGCACTGGTTGGTTCTGCAGTGCGTCGATGTGGCCGGCCATCTCGCACGCGTACACGAACTGGTTCCCAAAGATCGAGGCGTTGATGTCGGGCTTGATGTCCATGTCACAGAGCGGGCACGTCGTCTTGCGCAGGTTCTGGCCAGCATCGCACACTGCGACGAGCAGCAGGAGCGCGAACGCAGCGAGCCATGCGCTGCGACGCATTATCGGCGTTTGACGCAGCGAAGAGCTTTGCATCGCTCGAGGACTGTCGAAGCGCAACTGAGCGTGAGTTTGTGTGGCAAGTCGTGTGCACGAAGAGCAGCAAGAGGAGCAAGAGCACTTGGAGCACTTGGAGCACTTGGAGCAGTACTCGAAGCAAGTGCGTTCGCTTGCTTGCTTTGTGCTTTTGACGTCCAGCTCAAAATCGTGCCAGAAAATAATCGATGTAAAAGCAGCAGTTGCACAATGAAAGTCGCTCTGAACCCTTATCGCAAGTGCATTTCGCTGAGATCTCACCGAATCGTTGCGCAATGAGAGTCTTAACTTGAAATTGTCACAAGTTGATTCGCAACACCAAGCAAAGATACGCGGTCCATTATTGATTTGGTAACAGTATTATTGAATGAGCTGCATGCCAATATCGCGCTATGAATGCGCCTAACACAAGTTCGAGCGATCAATAATAGCAAGTCGCAAAGGTACCGACGTGAAGGTATGCGTTTGACACAAGGCGTTGGCGAAGATGAGCTAGGTCATGATCTCGATCGAATGGTGCCGGTCGAGGCGCGTGCCGAGTCCAGTGAAGGAGCAAGTGGGGAATTCTTCTTCGACGACGCTTCAAATTACTCGCACTTAAACTCTTCGACTAAGTACGATTTAACACCAGAAATAAACACTTGCGCTTTTGACTGCCAGTTCTGAAAAGCAAAGGCAACGCGCAAGCCCTCTCGATCGATCGATCGATCTCCTCCAAGATGCGCGTGCTCGCTCTCACGCTCGCTGGAGCAGCAGGACTGCTCTGCGCTGGTAACGCAGCGGCCCACGGCATGCACGGCATGCACGGCATGCACGCAATGGCAGATGGCGCTTCCACAACGACGACGACGACCGACTACAAATGCCCAGCGTGCCGCATGTCGACGATGAAAATGGGCTACAACAACGCAAACTTTGTCGAGCTCGCCAAGGGCCAGCGCGTGTACACATGCGGCATGGACGCACGGAGCTTTGACTCGTACCCTTCGTTCAAGTCGACCGACTCGGCATACATCGCTGCGAACATTGTACGTCTTGGAAAGTGATCACGGTCTTGACTGCGCTGCTGATTATACCTGATGCTAACAAACGCGCTTTCTATCGCTCGCTTCCAACGACAGGCCGAGTTCGTCGTGAACAAGAGCGACGCTGAGAACTACGCGCTCTGCGCTAACTCGTGTCCCGAGTGCGCGAGTGGCGTCACGGACCCGATCTCGGGCGACAAAGTCACGACTGAGAACTTCCAGTTCGTCTGCCTCCTGAACGGCCAGAAGCTCTACTTTGCATCGGAGAAGACCAAGTTCGAGTACCTTAGCAGCGTGAACAAAGCGCCGCGGTTCTTGGTCGAGAAGACGATCTGCAAAGGCGCCGAGTGCGCGGACGCAAAGCAGATCACGGAGCTCAGTGCCGTCGCAAAAGCCATGAAGCCTGACCTCACGCCGTCCGCGGCTGCTGGGGCTGGGACGACGACATCAACGACGCCGAGCCCAGCGACGAGTACGTCAGCGCCAGCGTCGGACAGTGGCACTGCTGCAGCCGACTCGCCAGCCTCGAGCGACTCGTTCTGCTCGGGCGAAGGGACGGTCATGTTCAACGGCTTCCAGTCGACGATCAACGGCTCGTGCGTGCGGCTGTTCTTCCAGCCGTGGGTCCTCAACAGCGCGTTCAAGTACATCCTCGGTTTTCTTGGCTGCTTTGGACTCGCGGTCCTGAACGAGTTCCTCGTGAAGACGCGCGAAGGCGTGCGGCAGAAGCTCCTTGCGGCGCGCAAGACCCGCCCGCTCGACAAAGCGCACAAGCTCCAGTGCAAAGCTGTGCTGGCGCTGCTGTACATGGCGCAGATGACGATCGCGTACCTCGCGATGCTCGTTGTGATGGTCTATGAGACTGGGCTCTTCATTGCCCTCATCTTGGGCTTTGGCGCCGGCTTCCTGCTGTTTAAGAACTTGGACCTGGACGTCACGGAGGAGCGCGGCGTGTGGCGCTACACGGACCCGTCGACCGTGCGTCTGCGCATCACGGGCATGACGTGCATGAAGAACTGCGGCACGACAGTCGAGAACACGCTCTTGAACACGCCAGGCGTGACGCACGCGTTCGTGCACTTTGAAGAGAGCTGCGCGTACGTCGCAGGTGCAGCACCGTACAGCGCGCTGATTGAAGCAGTCGAAGCGATTGGGTACTCGGCCGAGATGGACGGACCTGTGACGTCGTCGAACGCGTAAGGACCGATACATTGATTGCTTGGTTGGTGCGGTTTCGTCCTCGTCCCTCGTCTCGTTGTCTCTCTCTCTGTGTCTCGTGACGTATGTGCATGTGATTGGGGCCAGTGTCACTTGGCATGCTCGGTGTGACTGGTATGAGATAGAGAGACAGAGAGACGAATGTGATTGGACCGAGTGCTCATGCTTTCTTGTGCTCGTCCTGTGTCTGCTCTGTGTCTGTAGCAAGAAAGACGAGTAGCCTGCTGCTTCTACTGATGCGAAGCAAGCTCAAGCTGCGATGTCATGTGTGTCTGTGGTCAGCTGCTGCTCGCTTCGTTGAGTTGCACACGAGCTGGCGATTGTTGACAATCAGTGCGCCTGTTGCTCCTTTACTCTTAATCACGTCGTCGTCTTGGTCGACTGACTCTCTTCGATGGACACTCGTGCTCACATATAAAGTGCGCATCTGCTACTTCTTCGTGAATGGCTCTTGGAACGTCTCGAGCAGCAGCCGCACTTTCTTCGCGCCGACGCCAGGGCAGAGCGATAGCTCCTCCATCGATGCGTTCATGAGTCCTTTCACTGTATCAAACGTCGACAGGAGCGTGACAACGTCGGTCTTGTTCACGGACCGGATGCTCGTGAGCACGTCGTTCGCTTTCGGGAGGAACTCGGCATCGACCTTTTCTTTGATGAGCGTCGCAGACTTGTTCTCGTACGCCTTGAGCGTCTCGAGGTACCGCGCAGCTTCGAGCCAGCTCCAGGACAGGATGAGCGTGAACTGGCTCAGCAGCGCCACGCGATTGATCTCGCGCAGCGCGATCTCGTTGTCGTCGACGTCGACAAAGCAGAGCACGACTTTTGTGCGATACGGCGCCGGGTCTTCTTTCCGGATGCGGTCAATGCGCTCTTCGAGGTAGTTGACGTGGAGCAAGTGGTACCGCACGCTCAAGAACAGCACGCAGCACGAGCCTTCCATGACGTAGTCCGGCACGAGCCCGTCCTTGAACTCGAGACTGACGTTCCGCACAGCTTTGAGCAGCGGATTACCAGTCTGACAGCGGTTCACAAACACGACCGTCGCAGCGTCTTTTGTGCTCGCAGAAGCTGGTCGCAGTGCATTGTCGTTTGTTGGTACTGTTGCTGCTGGTAGTGCGGCTGGTGGCTTGGGCTTTGTGTACGAGTCGGTGCTACGGATCGCTGCGAAAGCTTCATTGAACGATAGTGCGCCGCTGTTGGTGGTGGTGTGGGACAGATACCGAGGCGTCTCGAGCGCGTCGTCGTCGAGCGTGCGCGAGTCAAAAAGACTGCGTGCAGGTGGAGCAGCAGTAGCAGTGGTGCTCTCGAGCGAGCGATCAGTGCTTGCAGCACTCGATGCAGCATCGTTACGCGGCTGCGCATTCGTGTCGATGTCGTCGTCCATGATCGCAATAATGGCGCTGTTTTTGATAGCTGCATCCTTTCTGGCTAGAAAATTACATGAATAACACTAGAATCCACTATTCATTACGATTGTCATACTATCAATCAGAATAAAGCTGTCAAACAACCAGCTAAAACACAAATAAACCATAAAATAAGCAGCTAAAAGCTCTAAAATACATAAAAATATGGCTGCCTCGAACGACTAACTGTCGAATGCGCCGCGATTGAAGTGATCTCGAACACTTTGCGATTCGCCGTCGACGCCGCACACGCTCTCACTCACTCACTCACTCGTTCGCCGACTGCTGCTAACTACTGCGCGACAGATTCGCTACCACTTGAGTCACTCTTGTTACACGAGACGCCATGGCGGACGACGACAGCTCTACGACTACTGCTGCTACTGCACCGACGTCGCCGTTACTGCAGTCGCTGCGTATCAATCCGAACGCGCCGGCAGCGCCACCCGCGCCGTCGATTGCTCCGACTGCGACCGTCACGTCGCCGCGCAACGAGTTCTTTGTCTCACAGCGCGCAGCAGACTATGAACTGAGCAAGATCGACACGCTATCGATCGAAGAGCAGGAGATCCTCGCCAACATCCAAGAGCTCCAGCTCCAGCTCATGCAAATGCGCGCGGAAGAAGACGAAGACAGCACCGACGAGGACGACACTGCTGCTGCTGCGAGCACGCAGCACGGCACAACGTCGTCGAACCAGCTCATTGTCGTCTCAAACAACTTGCCCGTGCTGCTCGAGCGCGTGCCGCAGACTGGACGCTGGAAAGCGACGAAGACGACTGGCGGACTCGACAAGCTCATGTGCCTCACGGGCGTGCGCAACGACCTCGACTTTCTCTGGGTCGGCTGGGTCGGTCAGCACATCCCCAAGCACGAGCATGAGTCCGTTCGGCGCTTGCTCCTGCAGCACAACTGCTTGCCAGTGTTCCTGTCGTCCGAGGTCGCGAGCCGCCACAACGGCTTCTCGTCGGACGTGCTCTGGTCGCACTTCCACTACGTCTCGGAGCCCGAAGCGCTCCACACGCAGCCAGGCGCACACGCAAACACGGGCAAGCGCTTCAACAAGCAGGACTGGCGCGCGTACGAGTCGGCGAACGAGAGCTTTGCAGACGCAATCGCCGAGATCTACGACGAAGGCGACTCGGTCTGGATCCACGACTACCACTTGATGCTCTTGCCGTCGCTCTTGCGCCAGCGCATTCCGCTTTGCCACATTGGCTGGTTCCTCCACACGCCGTTCCCGTCTTCGGACGTGTACACGCGCTTGCCTGTGCGCTCGCAGCTCCTCACGGGTGTGCTCCAAGCCGACCTCGTTGGGTTCCAGACGTTTGACTACGAGCGCCACTTCCTCTCGACCTGTCAGCGCTTGCTCGGCGTCGAGTGCTCGCACAAAGGCATTCGCAGTACGCTCGGCGACCGCGACCACTTCACGTCGATCGGCGTGTTCCCGATTGGCATTAGCATTGAGCCGTTTGCACGCGCGGCGTCGAGCGTCGCGACGCTGAACCGCGTGAACGACTTGCACCGGAAGTTTGGCACGAAGCGCATCATCCTCGGCATTGACCGCCTTGACAACATCAAAGGTATTCCGCACAAGCTCTTGGCGATGGAAGCGCTGCTCAGCCGCTTCCCCGAGTGGCAGCACAACGTTGTGCTCATCCAGATTGGCATCTCGTCGCGCTCGGGCGTTGTTGACAGCGCTGCGCCAAGCGGTCAAGACACCAGTGCTAGCAGTGCGGCAGCAGCAGACACCAGCAGCGCCACTGCGACTGCAACAGCGGGAGCTGGTACTAGCAAAGCGCTCGCAGACTCGAGTGCTGCAGCTGCAGGCTACGACGCGACGCACCAGCTCGAGATGAGCACGCACGGCTACAAGAACCTGCTTTCACACGTGAACCAGCTCGTGGGTCGGATCAACGGCACGTACGGCAGTCTCGACTACGCGCCGATCCACTTTATCCACCAGCGCGAGACGCCGCATGAAGAGCTCTGCGCGCTCTACGACCTCGCCGACGTCTGCTTGGTCACGTCGACGCGCGACGGCATGAACCTCGTTGCGCACGAGTTCATTGTGTGCCAGCAGCACTTCATGCGGCGCAAAGAGGAGCGCAAGAAGGCGGCGCGTGCAGCTGCGCGCGGCAACAGCACTGCGAATCTGCACACGTCAAGCGACAGTGGCGCGACGTCACTCCAGCCGACTGAGCAGCAGTCGTCTGCTGTTGCTCCTACAGCGCCAACAACCACTTCGAAAGACTCGCCGCAGCTGTCGCCGACCAAGATCTTGACCGAGTGGGAAGGCGAAGAGGGAGGCCCTGGCGTCCTCGTGCTCAGCGAGTTTGCTGGCTGCTCGCAGTCGCTCAATGGCGCAGTCGTGATCAATCCGTGGAACACTGAGGACCTCGCACTGAGCATCCACCAGGCGCTGAGCATGTGTCGCGCTGAGCGCGAGATCCGCCAGCAAAAGCTCTATCGGTACGTCTCGTCGAACACAGCGACGTCGTGGAGCTTGCAGTTCCTCGACGACCTCAGCGACGCAGTGCAGAAGAACCGCGAGCAGTGCTCGCAGCTCCCGAAGCTCGACATGAAAGCGATCGTCCAAGCGTACAAAGCGTCGACGAATCGCGTGATCATCTTGGACTACGACCGCACGCTCACGCCGCAGCATTCGCTCCTGCCGCTTGCTGCTGTTGGTCCGAACTTCAAGTCGCTGCTCGACTCGCTAAGTGCCGACGAGAGCAACACGGTGTTCATCTTGAGCGCGCGCGAGCGCAAGTTTCTCGAGACGTGGCTCAACGGCGTGCGCGTCGGCGTCGCTGCAGAAGACGGCTTCTTCTACCGCATGAACTTGCGCAATGAGCGTGAGCAGTGGAAGACCATGAGCAAGTTCCACTATGACTCGGCAAGCGCGCGTGCTGGTGTGAGCAGCGGCGCAGCGTCTGTTGATACGAGCTACTTGACAACAACGACGCAGCCGACCGATGCACCGAGTCGTCGGAGCATGAGCATCAGCAGCATCCCGAGCTACTCGTCGTACAGCGGCGGCGGTGGCTATGCGAGCGGCATGAGCAGCGCGGGACCGCTGAGCACGTCGGACTCGTTTGTCGACGAGGACACGTCGTGGAAAGACTTGGTCTTGCCAGTGATGGTGAACTTCACGGACCGGACGCCCGGGAGCTACATTGAGGACAAGGAGAGCTCGCTCACGTGGTACTACGACGACGCAGACCCGCACTTTGGCGGCTGGCAAGCGAAAGACCTGCAGATCATCCTCGAGCGCCAGCTCATTGGCACGGCGCTCGAAGTGTACCAAGGCCACAAGTGGGTCTGCGTCGAGCACGAAGGGTGCACGAAGACGAAGGTGCTCGAAGGTATCCTCAAGCACCTCTCGCTGCCGCAGCAAATTGCGAAGAAGCACCACCACGAAGTCGACTTTGTGCTCTGCGTCTGCGACGACATGACGGACGACCAGATGTTCCAGACGCTCAACACGCTCGTGACTGAGTCGAGCGAGCGCCATGCGAGTCAGCGCGAGCGCAAAGGCTCGATTGCGAATGGCGCGAGTGCAAAGCCGACGCGAGCGCAGCGTCCAAGTGGCGTGCCACCAACTACTGGACCAGCACCAACATCGTCGTCGTCGTCATTGACTCGGTCAAAGAGCGGCAATGTGCGGTCAAGTGGACCCGCAACACTGACGACGAGCAGCAGCAGTGGAGGTGGAGGTGCGAGTCAAAGCCAGCGCAGGCGCGCTCCGATGACAACGCGCGCTCTGTCGGAGACCACTGGACTGCGCAAGACCCACGCGTCGCCAGCAACCACAACGACAACAAGCAGCAGCGGCGGTGGTGTGGACGACGACGACGTCGACACTGCGCTCGACGACGCGATTGACGAAGACAACAAGGTCGCGTTCAGTCAGCTGCACAAAGTGCCCGTGCGCATGGCCGCTGACGTGTCGATCTTCACAGTCGTCGTCGGACAGGACGTGCAGCACAGTGGCGGGCGACGCGCGTGGTCGTTTGGCGTCGACTCGCTCAGTGACATTCGCAAAGTACTGAAAGAGTTTGTCGACGCGAGCCGCAAAGCCGGCGCGATTCCACCTGCGCCGCCTGCTGCGAGCACGCAGACTGGCGAGAGCAGTGCGCCAGTGATTCCAATCACGCCGTCGAGTACGAATGCACTGAGTGAAGCCGAGAGCGCTGCATTGCTCGCGTCGCTCGTTGCAAGTGCCGCAACTGAGAACGAAGGCAAACCAAGCGTCTTGTGAGACGCGTCTGTCGACTGATCTCTCTCTCTCGTTCTACAGCAAGTCGTAGAAGTAGTCGAGTCCTAGATACCAGCAGAAGCAGTAGGAGCAGTAGGAGTAAGCATGTCGTATGAACTCAGTCAGTCACGTGTGTAATACGTAGACAGCTATGAGCAAGCGAGCGCACCTTGCCCGAGTTCCCAGACTGCGACGCCGACGCCAAACTCGTCGTAGAGCTGCAGGCGATCGGCGAGGAACTGGAGACATGGGTAGAACACGACGTGGTGGTCGCCGCCTCGCTGCGAGACGTACTCGCTCACGCACTCCTGCTCGCCATCCATCACATTCACAGACATGGTTTGGTCATGAGCTATGTGGTGCACTCGGTGGACTTGGTGGGTAATGGCGACGTACGTGCGCAGTGGCGTCCCATCGGATCTTCTTCACGTCTTCAATCGTGAGCGCACTGATGTACGACGGTCCCGTCACAGCGTCTGCATGAAGGCAGCAGTGAGTGCGAGTCATCCTGCCAGCCTTAGTAGGACCGATGCCACACGTGAGCTGGACTGTACCTGCGTTGTCGTAACCGTAGAACGGAAGTCCCATGAGGATCTTCGCGCGCTCGTCCAGTGTGAGTGCGTTGAGCGTCGTGCGGAGCCACGGCAGCGGTGCATTCGGTCCAGGCATCTGCAGGTCGTACGCATTCATGCTGAACCGGTGCACGAGCGGCAGGAGCTCGTCAAACATCTCGTGCGTGATCGGGAGCTTGCCCTGTCATCCATCGTACCCTCTCGTCAGTCCATCCATCCATCCGTCAGTCGGTCAGTCAGTTAGTCAGTCCGCTATGCATGACGTACGCCTTTGGTGCTTCGGTTGAGCACAAGCAGCAGGAGCTTGTTGGCGTCCTGGAACGCGCGCGCGAGCTGCAGGAGCAAGTCCATCGTGCCTTCGACCACTGGGATCTCAAACACCACGCCGTCGAACGCGTGCGTGGCGCTGAGCTTCAGCAGCGCATCGATGATCACAGGCACGTCAGTCGATGCGAGCTTGTTGCGCTCATAGACCACGCGTGGGACGATCGCTGGTCCTCGCTCATCTCCGTCGCTGTTGCTGCCGCGCACGTCCTTCATCCACTTGTGGTCAATGTCGTGCGTCCCAGTCACGATCGGCGTGCGATCCGCTGGGTCTTCGCGGATCTGCAGCCACACGGGTGCGATGTACGTGAACTTGCACCGAAAGAGCTTGGCAAAGTCGTACCCGCGGCTGTGCCACGGCGTGACGTACCCCAGCGTCTCGCCACTGAACACCTTTGTGTCTGTGTCAGTCGCAAACCGAGCGTGCTCCTGCAAACACATAGACAGCAAGTACGAGATGCGTTCATAGCGCAATGGCTCAGCGCTACATGATGCAAGAGGGTGTGTATGAGAATGAGAGAGAGACACCACAGCACGAGCGCACTACCTTGAGGATGTCGTGGACTTTGATTCGCTTCGTCACGAGTCCGCGAGCGAGCACTGACGGGATCGACGTTGCTGCTCCGTCAGCAGCTGCGCACTGCTGTCCATCGCATGCGCTAGCGTCTGAGCTATCAGCGAGGTCGAGCTGCAGCGAGCGAGAGAGGCATTCGAGATCGTGAGCGCCATCGTCACTTCAATCTCACATCATCGAGAGAGCGCAGATCACGCACATTGGTCGAGAGGAAGTCAAACTCGTCCGAGTCGTCGTCATCGTCGTCGTCTGCGTCATCGTCGCCACCTGACCACGATGCAGCGTAAACGCCTCTACTCGTGTCGTCGTGCCTCGCGACGAGCGCAACGAATGCGACGCCAAGCGCGAGCGCCACGAGCAGCGATCGCAGCTTCGAGCTCGTCATGAGCTTCACACGTGCACGTTTGAGACTCAAGAGAGGATCGGCAGTGTCGATGTCAACTTTGAGACTCTTTTGGCTCGAAATTGTTACAGCGTGAGATGTTACATAATCATCATAGTGATAAAGATGAGTATAATTAATTGCAGCAGCGTCAACGCCAAGAGCATGAACAACAGCGACAACTGCAGCGTCTCGACGACATGCGCCAAGGACTCCAAGCTCAGCTCCAGCAGCAAGAGCGACTCTTGCAGCGCATGACAAATCAGTTGGCGCAAGCGCAGGCGATACTGCAGCGTGCCGAGTCAGAGCGAGCGAGCGCTGCCCGAGAGCGCCAACTACAACTCGCACAGCACCGACTCCAATATCGCCGTCTGCACAC
>JAASFL010000313.1:0-23134 GCA_023333735.1 Globisporangium takayamanum
AGAACTTCAGCGCATCTGAGCGCTCTATAAGCCAAACTCATCGGGATGGTCTGGATCTCCACAAGGACCAACACACAGCGTCTCACACGTGCTCGTCAGCGTCTCTCTCTTGCACTCTTGTTTCGAACTCACTTGCAGCACCGAAGTTCACGAGACTGCTCCATGGTATCGGACGATGCCGTTTGCTAAGAACGTGATGCGGATGTCGTCACGGCGATCATGCAGATGAACTCTGTCATGACGCCAAGAGCTGCGGATCGAACGCTTTGAGCTGTGGTTGTTGGTGCTGATAGCATTCCTCGTTTTCTTCACTATCACATTTTGCATTTGACAGTCAATCCAATCATCAAACGTCGAGAACGAGCAGCCGAGAGCGAGAGCGAGAGGAGCAAGGCGCATGGGACGCAACCGCAAAGGCCGGCAATGTGGCGGCTACGAGTCCAAGATGGAGCGGTGCGTACGCCGACTCACGATCGCTGTGGCTGCTTCTCTCTCTCTCTTGCACTGACCAAGCGCGCTGCGTCTCATGTCATCAGGTTCATGCTCCAGCGCAAGTGGCAGTACGAGCTCTCGAAAGCAGTCGCGCGCTCGCAGCAGCAGCACACCAGGCAAGTGCAGCAGCATGAGCGCGATAGCAACGCACAGGCATCCTCTGACTTGTCTCGTAAGCGCAGAGTCGTGCGCGTCGACGTCGTCAAAGCGCTCATGAACGCGCGGCTCAAGGACGACCACGTCGAGCGCATCAAGCTCAAGAGCGCCGAGCACATTGCAAGTCAGCTCGAGCAGAGTGCGCGTGAGCAGACGCACTTTTCTTCATTGCAAGACCGGTACGTCGCGCTATGAGCATATACAGGACTGCTGTCAGTCGCTCGCCACGCACGCACTCACACACATCCATGGCGCTTGTAGCTGTCTGTACGAGATCGCACGGACGTTTGACTGGTACTCGGCCACGTGCGCGTTCACGACCGAGTTCTTCCAGACGTTCGAGCCGTGGATGATCACGCGGCTGTCGGAGCTCACGACTGCGTTCAAGACCTTGAGCGACGCGAACGTCGCACTGCTGCTGCTCACACCGACCGATGCACTCACGCTCGGGTTTGTCCATGACGAGCGCTCGCTTGCGCCGCTCTTGACGCAGACCGAGCGCGACCAGCAGCGCATGGCGTGGCAGCTCCCATCGCTCGGCAGCACTGCGTCGTACCATCCGCAAGTCGAGTCGTGGGACGAACTGGACGTCGACGACGTTGCGCTTGTCCAGACCCACGACGCCGTGCACCTCACGCGCCTCGAGCTCGTCTCGTGCGCTGGCTTGACTGTCGCATTCGCTGAGCAGCTCACGCTCGCGCACCCGTTCGTTGCGCACGTAAAGGTCGTCGATAGCTTTGACGCAGTCGACGCTGCTGGTGGCGCCGCGTTACTGCAGCTCATTGCGTCGTGGCGCCACCTCGAGACGCTCCACATGTCGTGGTGCTGCTGGCTCACGACTGAGATGCTCGTGACGTTTGCGTACGTGCTTTTGGAGCCGCACTCGTGCGGCGCAACGCTGCGCGAGTTCCACGTCTCGGACTGCTTTGACGTCGTTGAAGACTATGTCCACTCGGTCTTTGCCGAGCTCCATCCGCACGTGCGGCTCACGTTCTAGCTTGAGTGCAGGTGTGTCCAAGCATGAAGGACAAGTCGGATGTTCATAATACAATTCTAGTTTTTATTAGCAATTCTGGTGCATATACCAACATTTATTTGGATCAAAGCCACTTGGATACTGAACGCAAGTTGTTTGCGCAGCAACAGCAACAACTCACTTTGCCAAAGAAGAAGAACACGCGAGCGACGAAGGAAGCCACCGACGACGACAGCACATATGAGCCTCGCAGGGCCGCTCTACCGGCGCACGCCGCGGCTGTTCAACAAGAACAAGCCGGGCGACTGGACGCTCGTGTGGTGCGAGCTCCCGCTCGAGCAAGGTGAGTTCATTGTGTACCAGGAGCAGCACAGTCGCCGCCGACTCGCAACGATCCCAGTGCGCGACTGCGACATCGCGCACGTGCGCAGCGATGGACGCGACTGCATCGAGATCACGATCAGCAAGTCGAAGAAAGAGACGTTCTCATCGCACGAGTCGAGCTTTGACGTCGACTGGTGGTGCGTACACATACTGCTTCTGCTGGTGTCGCGTGACTGGAGCAGTCGCTCACGCTGCTGTTGTCACTGCAACTGCCTGTGCTAATGCGGCTGCAGGATGAACACACTCCTGTCGGTGAAGCGCGACTTGGAGCTCGGCATCCGTCCGCGCGCATTCATTGTGTGTCCACCGACGCCCGAAGCGCCAGCACGCAAAGCGATCAAGCGCGCACCGAGCAGTCAGAACCTCAGCGGTGCAGCTGCTGCGACGTCGCGACCGACACTGCGACGCCGCCAGCCAACGCTCACTGCTGGCGTCGCACTCTTTGAGCGCTTCACGATCTACGAGACATCGACGGTGCGTGTGTATGCACGTGATTGCTTCAAGTTGCTAACCATGAGTTGCTAACATTGAGTTGCTAACGTATCAAATTACACTGTGACACCTGTCTATATGCATGCATATAAACCCACGTAGATGTTCTACGTCGTGTGCTCGGACCGGCACTACTCGCGCTTTCGCCTTCTGGAGCTCAATCGCATGGTCGAGCGACCAAAGAGTCTCAATGACGTCTTGTCGGAAGACCCGACGCTGTACTCGTGGAAAGAGATGGAAGCAAAGCTCCAGCGCCTCACCGAGCTCGCAAGAGCCAGTGGCGACGGCAAGCTCGTGCGCGCGTTCACGGCAGTTGCGATCGTCGGCTGCATTCGGTTCTTGCGCGACTACTACTTCATCTTTGTCACGCAGCGGCGCAAGATCGGATGCATCGGCGGGAACTTCATCTACGGCATCTCGGCGACGCACCAGCTCAACGTGAGTCCTCCGAGCGTGGACAACAGCGCCTGGACGTGGCTTAATCGGTGGTTCAACCCGAGTCCAGAAGAGGAGGCGGAAGCGCGGTACCTCGGCTTGTTCCACTTCATGGACCTCACAAAGGACTTCTTCTTCAGCTACTCGTACGACATCACGCACACGCTGCAGTACAACATGACGAACGAGCGCTCGGCGCCGTCCGAGATGTTCACGTGGAACGCGTACCTCACGCACGAGCTCACGCAGGTCTTGAGTCCAAGCGCAGCAGCAGACTTGGTCATTCCGATTGTCTTGGGGAGCTACGAGCAGCGCAAGTGCTCGGTCTTTGGCCGACTCATTAGCGTCATCTTGCTCGCGCGGCGGTCGCGCCACTTTGCCGGGACGCGGTACCTCAAGCGCGGCGTCGCAGACACTGGCAAAGCTGCGAACGACGTCGAGACCGAGCAGATCATCGAAGACGAAAACATGGGCGCTGGGAAGCTCAGTTCGTTTGTCCAGTACCGCGGCTCGATCCCGGTGTTCTGGTCGCAAGAGACGTCTGCGACGCTGCCCAAGCCGCCGATTGTCTGTACGTCTCTCTCTCTGTGGTTCGACATTGTTGCTGTGCGAGCGAGTACCATCTCACTGTCGCTCTGACTGAGCTGCACGTCGCTAATAGACTGGATGTGTTTGCCTCCTCACCCTCTCATTGTCCGTAGTGAACCGCGTCGACCCGACGTACACTGCGACGCGCAAGCACTTTGCTGACCTCTTTGCGCGCTACGGGTCGCCGATCGTGGCGCTCAACCTCGTGAAGCAAGCTGAGAAGAAAGAGCGCGAAGCACTCGTGGGGAAAGAGTACTTGAACGCCGTCGAGTACCTCAATAGCTTCATGCCGCTGCCGCACCAGATCCGGTACGTTGCGCTCGACTACTCGCGCCTGTCCAAGACAAAGACGCTCGATGTGTACAAGTCGCTCGACAAGTTTGCAGTCTGGGCACTCGCACAGACTGGTTTCTTCTGCAGCGCACCGAAGCGCCACGTTGGGAAACAGGCGAACAAGCGGTCAGCGGAAGTGTTGTTCCCCAACACGCCGCGCAGTAGCAACTGCACTGGCGACCTCACTGTGCCAGCGATCGCGACAACAGTCGAGTCGCGCAGTGGCGACGCACCGCCGCTGTCGCCGACGATCCCGCGCAAGTCTGGCGACTGGCTCGAGCAGAAAGGCGTGCTCCGGACGAACTGCATCGACTGCCTCGACCGCACAAACGTGAGTCAGTTTGCCGTTGGCATGCGCGCACTTGGCCAGCAGCTCTACGCCATGGGCATTCGCAACACACCGATGCTCGAGAGCTCGTCGCAGCTCGTGCGCGTGCTCACGCAGCTCTACTCGGTCGTCGGCGACGCGATCTCGATGCAGTACGGCGGCTCCGAGGCGCACAAGAACGTCAAAAACACGGCGAGTCGCGAGAACTTCAAGCACCGCGAGCTCCTCACGTCGATTCGGCGCTACTACAGCAACTCGTTCACGGACACGGCGAAGCAAGATGCGATCAACATCTTCTTGGGCCACTTTGTCCCGAAAGAGAACACGCCGCCGCTCTGGGAGCTCGAGAACGACTATTACTTGCACAACTTTGAAGTGCGCAATGGCGCCGCAGCGTGCGACGAGATGCGCAAGAGTCTCGCGTGGCACCTCGAGAGCCACCATCGGCGCCAGCACCAGCACCACCACAAGCACTATGACGACGACCGACTCGCGATCGCAGCGTCGCCAGCAGAGACGTCGTCGAGCCACGAGTATGACTTTGTCGACGACGAGAGCGACGAAGACGTCGAAGCTGCGCGCGTGCGGGACTTGGAGCGCCGTGAAGCGTACATTCGCGAGTGCAAGCAGCTGCTCGAAGACTGGTGGAAAGAGCCACTGGAGACGTTTGAGCGTCCAAAGTTTGCAACTTTGAGTCGCTCGCGGTCACGGCCGCGACTTGAAGCGCCAGAGGAGACCGAGTCGGACGACGGCGCAGACGACCGCGCCGACGACATCATTGAGGTTGGTGGCGATGACGAGAGTGGCAGTGCGACGACTGCTGAGGCAGCAGCGGCGATGCGCAAGCTCCAGCGCGCCATGTGTGCGCCGTGCTCGGACGAGTTCATTCAGATGTACCACCCCGAGGAGCTCACGTCGTTCAAGAAGACGCTTGGGTACGAGTTCATGAACCCGCAAGAGTCGCACGACCAGGACAAGACGCGGAGCGAGAGCGTCGGGTCCGAGTCCATGATGTCGATCTCGGCGTCAACGCCGACGAACGGACGCGCAGGAACCGGTCATGGCCGCAGCATTAGCACGGAGGAGGTGTTTGCCGATGCGTCGCTTGTCCCGCCGCGGCGCTATGCAGTCAAGTACCTCGGCAATAGCCGCACTGGGCGGAGCATGAGCGCGCCGGACTTTGGCGAAGAAGTCGATCGACCCGACTCGCTTCGCCGCGCGCGCGACAGTGCGCACGAAGGCCGCACTGACGGCGATGACAGCGATGACATGGACGTCGATGGCCGCGGACGCGCGTGGTCGCGCACGCATGGCGCACTGCGCGGCGTCTTGAAGCGCGGAGACAAGCACGGCAGCATCTCTGACTCGTTTGGTCGCCACATCCGGTCCGTTGTTCTTTACTGCTGCTGCTACCGACAGCTAGCGGCCATGACTGACTGGCTGTGACGGTGTTTCCTCATGAGCAGGAAGCGCCACTTTGTCGGCGACTGCACAGCGACTGCTCCAGACGCCATCTACGAAGCGTATGTCGATCGTCATTGCCGTCATTGGGTCCTTTGTGGAGCTCCTGAAGAGCCGAGACCTTGCGTGACTGACACCGATCGTCGTCGCCACTCTCTCTCTCGTTCTATGAATGCGTGCTGCAGCTACGTCCAGTCGGCACAGACGCCGCTGCTGTGGGAGAATGACAACGAGAACGTCCGGATGTTCTTTGAGTCGTACTTGCGCGAGAACAACATCAGCGCTGACGACGCGCGGAGTCTCCGCGAAGCGCAAGTGCGCGGCGGCGCAACGTACAAGATCCAGAGCGGACCGTACTCGGGACTGGACCAGAACGTGAAAGCGCGCGAGATCATCGCAGTGAAAGGGCTCAAGACGAACCCCGACGAGCGAAAGTACGTCTGTTGGACTAACTACCTGCCTAGCTGTGGTGCAGTCGTGCTCACGCTGTGTCCCTTGTGCAGGTTCTACCAAGACACGTTGGACCTCAAGAAGCTCGTGCAAACCGGCAAGTCGTCGCTTCCGCCCGACAGTCTCGAGCTCTACGAGTCGTTCTTTGACGACGACTTGCCCGACGTGCGCATCTACTCGTCGCCGTCGCACGCGAGTGCTGGCAAGTCGAACTACGTGAGCTTTGCTGTCGAAGCGCTCGGATGTGGCTCGCCGCCAGTCTCGCAATCGACGTCGTCGTCGTCGTCCAGTGGCGGTGTTGTTGGACTGAACACGCCAGTGACAACAGCGTCGAGTGCAAATGCAACAGCGACAACGTACGCGCCGCGACCGCGCAAGATCATTGGACCGCGCGGTGTGCGCATTGGAGACTGCGACTTGATCTCTGTCGGTGCGCTCTACAAGCTCGACGGCGGTCGGGACCAGGACTTCATTCTGTTCAACGAAGCGGCGGCAGAGCACTCGTTTGGCGAAATGATGCGCAGTGAGACTGAGCTCGCGTACAGCAAGTAGCAGCGTCTGTGTAGCGTGATGTCTTGTGAACAGTGTGAGCGATGTGCTTTGTGTGTGAATGGATCTGCGGCGACCGAGTCGTGCGTACGTCACTCGGATGTCCTCGAGTCTTGTCCACTCTGAAATAGTTCAGATGCTCTCAGATTGCCAGCTCTTGTCGTCGTAGAGACAGAGGTGCGTCGTGCTCTAGACGTCGACTGCCATCTCCTTGGCGCTGTCGGGAGCTCTTCCACCGCCTGCAAGGATGAAGATGCCTGCTGGTGCTAGCAAACCGAGTGCGAGTAGCGCCGCTGCTGCTGCTCCAGCAGCTCTTGCTACTCCAGCAAACGTAGCCGAGAAGGCGCTGACAGAGGACACAGCAGTACCTGAGAAGGACTCGTCACTCCTGTCAACAACAACATCGACAGCACAGGAGCCGCCGCGACGAAAGATCCTGTGCAACCCGAGTGCAGGTGACGTGCACCGTCGCGAACGCGGAGTGCCCTGGCGCGTTGACATCGACGAGAAGCTCCGTGTTGCAAACGCAAAAGCAAAGGACGAGCAGCTCGAGAAGCGTCGGTGGGGACTCGCAAAGCAGATCCAAGATGGCTTGATGCACACGTACGGCATGAACTACGGCGTCGCAGAGCTCTCGACACTTCTCAAGACTGGACTTGCACTGAAAGCTCAGCAACAGCAGACACAGTCACAGACGCAACAGCAGCAAGCGCAAGTCAGTGTCCCTGTGCTTGCGAGCCACGAAGTCGCGTACGTGCAGCTCCTCGCTGCTGCCGAGAAGTACGATCTCAAACAAGTCGTCATGCTCCTCGACAAGTTTCCAAAAGGACGCAACAGTGGCAACAGTGTCAAGCACAAGTAGACAGCTCCTGAATGAATGCATGTATCATCCGATGAGCTACGCGTGTTCATCCGCAGAGCTAGCCGCTGCATCGACTGTCTGCTCCTCCACTATCCTCATCGTCACGCTCGTGCTCGCTCATATTCCTCTCATGTTCTGCGCTACTCGTCAGTGGCAACTCGATGATCTTCACGTCTTCGAGCTCCATCGCCTGGAGCTCGTACAGCTCCATGAGTTCAGCAATCGGCGCATCGAGGAGTGGACCGGTAAAGTGGTCTTCTCGACTCTCGCTGTTACGGTGCTCCATCGCGTCTTCTTGCGCCATGCGCCAGAGCTCGAACGCATGCGGCGTGCGGAAGAACGTCCCGCTCTCGCGCAAGATGCGAGCGAGCGACGTCTCGAGCAGATACTTGACTCGCAAGTGCGTCAGACGATCCTGCTTGTCGTATGCAAAGCTGTGCGTCCCACTACTGTCGTCCGACACGCTGAGGTCTTCGACTGGGAGCTTCGCGAGCTCGAGCAAGTAGTTCTGCCACGCGAGCTCGATCGTCTGGAAGAACGCACTCGTGGCTGCGCGCTCACTCGCTTCGGTCTCGTAGTCGACGCGGTGGAACCACTGCGTCGCCGTTGCGTGGCTGAGCTCAGCGTCGCTGCTGTTGTGGTGATGCGGTCCGACCCACTTGTGTCCTACGCGCATGGACACGACGCGGACGCTGCCAGTGAGGAAGCCGTCGCGTCGAGACCGGACGTGGATCGCGAGGTCGTAGACTTGGTCGACTTTCATGCGTCAGGACGTCGGAGGCTTCCACGTTGTCCAGAGGCACTACCGCAGGAGAAAGTCGGCGATCTCGGGATCACGCAACGTCAGGACGCGCAGTGCTGCGGTCGAGCGCAGTGTTGGGACGTCACGCAACTCGGGACCGCAGTTGTACACTCCGTACTGCCGCTTTGTGATCTCGACATGGCAGACATTGCAGGCAAGTACGACCATGCGAGACAGCACGAAGCAAGCGCCGCAAGGTCTCAGTCAAACATTCTAAGCTCTCAGATCACACTCACGAAGGACCTACTCTTCGATCGCAATGGCACACGCGTCTGCGATCGTCGTGGTCGAGATGCTCTTGACAAACCAGAGCTTCGATGCAACGTCGAGCTCGTCTGCGACGCGCCGCACCCGCACTAACACGTGCGTCTCGACTGCGCGATGGACGCGCGAGAGCACGCGGTCGTCGACAAGCGCGTACCAGCGCTGCGTCTGCTGTGCTGTAGCGAGAGCTGCATGTGTTGCAGTCGTCGAGGCAGCGCGCAGCGCTGCGACTGCTGCAGGCGACGAGAGGACACTCGCGCCGTGCCCCATGCGTCTCAGCGTAGCCACTTTGACCGGTCGCGTCCTTCTCTCCCACAGCCCCTGACACGAAGCTCGTGTGCTACTAGTGTGAAGCTCTACACTACACCGCAATGCTCTTCCTGCTAGTGCATGAACGATCGTGCGCGAGAGAGATGCCGAGCGCGATTCCACCGAGTTCTTCTGCGATTGTCGAGTGGCGTGCGGCGCGCAGCACGAGTGTCGCGCACGTTCGCAAGCAAGCGACGGCGATCGTCTTCTCGGTCATGACGCACATTCGCGACGCTTGGGCCGAGTTCGGCGTCAAGCGCAAGCTCGCGATCTGAGATGCAAGTGTTGTCGTTGTCGTCGTCGTCGTCGTTTGCGTGCAGAGTCGTGCTGTCGTGCTTGAAGTCGGTCCGTTCGATCATGAGCACACAGGATGCATCGCGCTGGCTTGAGCGTGGAGAAGAATCGGACACCCGGACACGTGGCTTGCTTGGCGTTAAGGCAGCACACTTAGGAAGACGATCGTTGTCATACTTGTGTGTGTCTTCAGGCACAAGAGCATCATGGGGTTGTTCACATGATGCCACTTGATCATACGAACTGACTGTCAAACAAGAAAGCGAAGCCATCTATTCTCATGTGGTCCACCTAGCGAAATGCACCTGCGTTCAGTGATATTTAGCTGACGACACGGAGAAATTTGGCAAGTCAGTGTACAGATATCCTATAAAGAGTGATAGCAATGTGTGGTCTCTGCCACTCCACATAAACTCGTGCGTGTGCATACTATAGTTTTGCATACTCGTGTAATTGAATACTCTGAGCATAACGATCTTGTTTATTGTATTCCTCATTAACTCTTTACAAACAACAAGTATACTCATAAAACCTGTCACTATGCATTTCTGCTCCTGTACCTCACCATTTGTACACAACATGATTCGCTCGCTTGTGCTGGCATGCATACATTCAAGCGCAAGCAAGGTTGCATACGGGAACAGTCGAGAAAAAAACAGGTCCACTAATACGGTCCGACTCATGTTTTCGCCCGAAAAATTCTCAGAGCTGAACGAACGAGACGAGTGAAGACGTCGAGCGCGAGGTGAAGAAGAAGACGACGGCGACGAGTTCTGTGCGTGTGAGCGAGCGAGAGAGAGATCTTGATTGACTAGCGCGCACATACACACACGCACACGCGAACACACGCGAAGACGACGCTCCGTTGCTGTGAATCCGAAGCTAACACTCGATCACACGCACACACGACAAACCAAACCAAACACGAACACACGGACCGACGTGTGAACGCCTAGCAGCACATCAATTGAATCATGTCGGGCTGGGGACTGCGCTTGAATCCGTGGGGGTCGAGCTACTCGTCGCTCGAAGCCGACCAGATGCGCTTTGTGCACAAAGCGTTCTGCGAAGCGATGGAGATCGGCGAAGAGGACTTGCCGCTGCAGCTCAAGATGGACGACTCGTTCTACCCCGTCTACCGCCCCACGACGACCGACTTTGACGAGCACACGTTCATGCGCAAGATGCAGGACACTGTCGGGTTGCTGCGGAACCCCGCAGAGGCGATCATCTCATCGATCTGCGCATACCAAAAGGTACGGCGGCGCGCGTGGCAGTTGATTGACTATGCGACCAGGACAGGTCACTCACTCGATACTACCGTGTGTGTGTAGGAACGACTGGACCGGAGCTTTACGTTCTCGGGCTACATGAACGACCCGCGGACGCTGCTGCTCGAAGAGTTCAAGGACTGGGCCATGCGCACGCTCGCACCGGCGTCGTGCACAACGGAAGCGACACTCATTGACGTCCGACGGCGCCACAGCTACGTCTTGCGGCTCCAGCACGGACAGCAAGGGCTCTTTCACTCGGGCTCGGGCGAGCGCTCGCTCATGGGCACGCTCAAGGACGTGCGCAGTGTGATCGAGACGCGCATCCTCCCAACGATCGAGACCGAGCGCGCGCACTCGTCTGCGCGCGAGCAGCTCCACACGCTCGAAGCGCGCGGGACGGACGGTCTCATGCACGGCGTGCAGTTCCTCTTTTACGTCTTGCGGAACACGGCGAACACGCCAGCAGACTGCACGATCAGCAACCTCCAGTCGCAGCAGCACGCGGGCATGAAAGTACGTCCAGTCACGCAGTCCCACAGGCGTTCCGACTTTGTCCTCTGTAGTGAGACACTGACAAACGCTCTGGTTCTTTTGTGCGTGTGGCTGACAATGTGTCGCTCTGTGGTGGACGCTGCTACAATAGGACGCGATGCAGTCCAAGTCGGGGCAGATGCTCCAAGTCCTGCTCTCGACGCCGTCGTTCAAAGAGCTCTTCCCTGAGTCAGTCCACAGCGACTCGGTGCTTGGAATCGAGAACAGCAATGGTCCTCAGCAGCTCTTGCTCACGAACGACGACCAAGAGACGCTCACAAAGACCGCAGTGTTCTGCAACACGGACGCAAAGCCCATGGTCCCAGCGGTGCTCACAAAGCACCTCCGTCCGAGCAACAACCACAACAACAACAATGGCACGAGCGACGCAGTGGCGATCACGCCGCGCGAGTACTTGAACCAGAGCAACGCCGGTGTCGTGACGCTCCGGACCGAAGCCGCGACCGAAGCGTACGACATCTTCACGAAGCTCCACGGCTTACTGAAGCTCCTTGCCGACTTGCTCGTGTCGTGCCGCAAAGCGCGGCAGCTCGCAGGTCCCGGCGGCGACTTGCTCGTGTACGGCCCTGGCGGTGAAGCCGTGCGCCACCTCATGCAATCGCTCGAAGCTGTGCAGACGGAGATTGGTCGCGAAGTGAGCAAGCTCACGCGCATTGGCGTGCGCGAGCTCGATCGGCTCAAGCCGAACCAAGAGAAGGCGTGGCGCTACAGCTTTAGCAAAGTGCTGCCGCTCGAGAACTACCTCGCGCACGACTTTGGCGCGTGCGTCGAGCCGATCCAGCGCATCTACGCGAGTGCCGACCCAGCGCACGTGCAGAAGATGTACAAGCAGTTCAAAGCTGCGACTGGCATGTGGGTGCTCGAGAACAGCTCGATCTGCAGCCACGTGTCTGCGGCGCTCGGTGGCGGCTTGATTGAGCAAAAGCAAGTTCCGGTACGTCCAGTTGCTCTTGTGTCGCTTGTGCTGGCTTGTCGACAGTGTTGGTGCGTTGGGTCTCACCGTGCTGCGTGGTGCGTTGGTCGACGTGTAGCAACTGGAGCAGGAGCAGAGCGCTAGTGGCGGTGGTCCGCAGATTGAGCTCCTCGACGACGACGGCGACAGCTCGACGCCTTTGATCAGCAACAACAGCACTGCGCTCGTTGTTGCAAATGGCAAGAGCAAGCAGCAGCAGCAACGCAAGAAGTTGGGGCCAGTGCAAGCAAACGGCGCGTTCTTGCTCGAGAATGGCAACAGTGAGAACCAGCACCACAACCAGCAGTTGGTCGTGAGCCAGGGCTTGAGAGCGCAGAGCGACACGTCGCTGTCGTTCCTCTCGACTGCCGCGACGCTCGTGTCGTGGGCCGTTGGCGCGAAGAAGACCGTTGCAGACCGCCAACCGGACGAGGCAACAAGTCCGCAGCACTCGGACGACGACGACCACGCAAACGGTCCGCTGTCGTCGACATCGTCAACGAGCTCTGCCGCGAGTTCGACGAGCGCACCGTCGCCTGGTGTCTTGGACGTGCTCTTGCTCGTGCGGCAGTCGGTTCAGCGCATTGGGCAGCTCTCATGGGGCATCCGCACGTCGTACCACACGTCGTCGATCGACGAAGGCGACTTTGACGCGTTCATTGTGCTCTGCTCGATCTACCAAGGCGTCGGCGTCGCGTGTGCGAGCGACTTGCTCATTCGCGTGCGCCAGCACCGCGTGCGCTTGACGCAGCTCCTGAAGAAGAACATTGGGTCGATCCTCACGTGCATCCTCGTGCTCCAGCGCCGCATCGTCGATGAAGAGAAGTCGATCAAAGGCATGCTCCTCGTGTACCGTCGCTTGGACAAGATCATGACGGAGTTTGAGCTCGAGATGGACGCAGCGATGACCGAGTTCAAGCAGATGATGTTTGACTGTGGGAAGATGAAGACAGGGATCCTCGCAATGCCGCTGCAGCAGCAGAAGGACGCGCGCGACTTTAACAACCCAGCGATGCTCGCGTACCAGTCGATCAATGCGCTCACGGCGAACATCAGCGGTCGCTCAGCGCCATCAGCGGCGATCCTTACGCACGGCGAGTACATGACGCAGATGAGTGCGCAGATGGATCTGCATTGGAACAGCATCTCGCACCTTCTCCAGAGCGTCAAGAGCACGCTCGAGCTCGTGGCATCGGTTGCAGACCGTGTGCGGGTACGTTACGGTACATTGTATGGTTGTATGAGACTGTGTGCGAGCGTAGCTGACGGTACTCTATGCTATGACTGTGTGATGACGATGACAGGAGTGCGCCAAGGACCCGCGCAACTACGTCCCACCGCAGCAACTGGACTACATCTTTGAGGTACAGACACGTTGAGATGCATGTGGCGAATGGTTGAGCTAGCCGACTAACTGACTGACTGACTGTGAATTGATGTGTCTGCTGTAGTACAACTACGACGGGTTCTTCCGCCAGTCGACGCGGGACCTCGAAGCGCTGACTGCGTCGATCAGCGTCGGTGGCGCGACGAGTGGCAATGGTGCGCCGTAGGAAGTGAACCATGTATGATGCACTCAAGTACCCACTCCGTCCAACCGTCACGTCCATTAAGCAGACAGACAGACAGACAGACACACCCGCACAAGCAGGAGGATGCACCAAGTCGCTTTGCCAGCGTTAGGCTCGAATCGATAGTACACAACGACTCACGTTTCCATTCATTCATCACAGTTGTCGGAATAGCACAGCAGGGGGCGTCTATCTGGCCGCCTGTATGTTTGTACATGCTCTTGCTACAGGACGTCAAAAGATGTCGAGGATGTCGCTATTCGCTGGTGCTGCTGCTGCTGTTGGAGCATTAGAGGAGCTGGTTGATGCGTCCGCAGTTGCTTGAGTCGCCTCAGAAGCACCTGCTACTGCTGCGTCGTCGAGCTCGCCGCTCTCTTGGCTCTCGAGCTTCTCGCGCTTGCGCTTCTTGAGCTTCGACGCTTTGCCAGACGCGCTCATGCTACTGCTTGCGGCTGCTGCTGCGCTGCTGCCACTCTTGCCAGACGCAGACGCAGAGCCAATCGACGCCTTGCGCTCGCTCATGGACCCTGAACGCTGGAGCTTCGAGCCGCTCGAGGAGACTGGCGTTCCAGCCGCAGACCCTGCTGCGCTGCTGCTACCAGCGCTTGCTCTACCAGATAAACTAGCGTATGTCGATGTGCCAGACAAAGCTGTGGTGCTTGTGCTGAGCTTCCGTCGACTCGAGCTGCAGCGCACATACAGACGGCAGTCAGTGGCGATGAGGAGTGTCATACACAATGAGACTGACAAGATGTATGACACACATCACACGTACGACTCTTGCACGACAGTCGGGTCGATGAGATCCAGTGCCGGTTCGCTTGCGAGCGTCGAGTAGAAGCAGCAGCTCGAGAAGAGGTGCTCCGCCTCGGTGTACGGCTTGACTTTCTTCGTCGCAGCGTCCTTGCGCGGCTGCTTGGCGTCAATGAAGCCGTCCCAGCCGCGGATGATGTTGCCATGCGGCGTCTCTTCAAGGTATGTCGCCTCCTCCTCTTCGATCTGCGCCTGGAGCTTGAGCACCGTCTCGTGCTGCCGCTTGTACCCGTCAAGGAGCGCGCGCATGCCCTCCGACATGCCGCCGCCGCTTCGACTGCCCACGACCTCCATGTCTGCTCGTCGCAAATTTGCGTTTTGTATCGAAAATGAACAGGAGCTCGCTGGATACAATTTCGAAATCGTTTTGATTTGTCCGATACTCTCGACTTTGTACGGCATCCTTGTTTTCTTCCCTATATAAAGGGCAATCAGGGCAGCGATAATCCGATCATTTCCAACAAATATAGGATAATGTCAACATAAATGACCGTATATTCGTACTTATGCAAGTTCGTGCGATGCATCGTGGTTCCGAGCGATCTCGGCGAGCGACACACTCGTGCGCTGCGTCGCTACGCCAGTTGATCCTGCGCGACGTCGCTCGGCGCCATGAACGTCGGTTGACGAAATGCCTGCCATCTTCTTCTTCGTCGCTGCAACGCCTCGGAGCTCGACGCCATCAGTGCCGCTCGCCATGTGGCCGCCAAAGACTGGCTTGAGGTACTCTTTGTCGAGTCGGTGCCAGAGATTATGGATGCCCGAGCGCTGGTGGCGCTTCGATCGGTTCATTGGAGGCACTTCGCTCCGGCGGAACGCATCGGCGCCGTCTTCATCGTCAGAGAGCAGCCGTTCGGTCGCGCCATCTCTAATAGACGCACACAAACATAAGTAGAGTGAGTCTCCTCGCAATAGCAGCAGTGTCTTTCGACAGTGTTGGTCTTCCGTCCTATTGTAGGCACCACGTCGCAAACGTACTCGTCCAGGTCGCCCATCTCGCCTTCGCTCGACGTCAGTCCGTAGTACTGCAGCAGCGGACTCGTGCCCATACCAAAGACCTGCTCACATCCCCCCACACACAGAGCCACAGAGAATGAGTCTCTCAAGATCCTCCATACAGAGACAGTCCTAGACAGACACAAGAGCCCAGAGACGCACCAGAGTTGTAAACATGACTGTGAACAGCGTCGTGCTCTGGATGACGCTCGAGTGCGTACTGTCCGGTGTCCAGACGTTCAGCGCCAAAGCGAATGCGATCGAGCCGCGCAAGCCGGCGAACCAGATCACGACCATGTAGCTCCACGGGATCTTCTCTTCGCGCGTCATGTTCGCGATCATGCACATCGGGAACGCGTTCAAGAGCCGCGCGACGAGACACGCAGCGAGGTTCACGGCGATGAAGCCCCAGTCCCACGTAAAGAGGCTCGAGTACGCCACGACGCTCATGCCGAGGTAGATAAAGATGAAGTTCTCGGCCATGAACGACGCAGTGGTGAGCAAGTGGCGCAGTGCGGTTGCGCTCTCCTCGGCGATGTTGTACAAGTGGTAGTGGCTCATGAGCACGCCCGAGAAGAAGAGCGCGACGATGCCGCTGAGTCCTGCGAGGTCCGCGGCGACGTAGCTCAAGTATGCAGACAGGAGCACGATCGAGATCTCGTACGACGGGTAGTTCCGCAGCACTGGGTCCGCTTGCTTGAGCAAGAACGCAGACGTCAAGCACACCATCGCTGCGAGTCCCACGGAGCCCAAGCCAATGCCAAAGACCTTGCTCACGACAATCCCGGCGTCGTGAAGCGTCACGTCTTCAATGTTCACGTGGATGAGGCGCTGGAAGAGCGTGAACGCGACGATCGCTAGCAAGAGACAGACATCACACAGTGTGAGCGAGACCAGCGACAGCAGCAGTAACCTCACTATGTAGAGCTGCGAGCCTGCTAACCCAAACGTACCAACGCCGTCGTTGAGCACGCTCTCGCCAAAGACGAGGTTGAACAGCAGCGGCGGCACGCCGTTCTTCTTGAACACGGAGAGCGTCGCAACGGGGTCGACTGCTGAGATGAGCGCGCCGTAGAGATACGCTTCTGCTGCTGTGAGCTTCGTGATGAGTCCCATGTTGCCGAGCCAAATGAGGATCCCGCCAGTGATGAACGTCGCTACGAGCGTCCCGACGATCGCGAGCAGTAGGATCGTCGAAAAGTTCGAGAAGAAGCCCTAGCGACCGTGGGTCGTACGTACAGAAGCAGACGTGTGAGTGAGTGGGTGAGTGGGTGAATGGGTGATTGAACAGCAGACGTACTCGCTTCTTCATGTTGAAACCTGCTTCGAGGATGATCGGAGGGAGGAGACTGTGATCATGACAGCAGCAGTTGGGTGAGTGAGCTGGAGATTCGTTCAGTCGTAGGACACACCGGTGCATCGCAATGGACGTACGCGAGGAAGAGCACTTCTGGGTCCATGCCGTTCTTGAGCGATTGCTGGAGCGATACACACGAGTCAAAGCGTCTTGTCAGTACACAGGCATACGCAGACAGATGCGTTTGTACGAAGACGTCGCGTGACGTGACGTACGATCGGTGAGATGAAGCGGATGATCACGCCAAACTGCAGCAGAGACGAGCAGAAAGCAGCGTCACAACGTAGCGTGAGCACATCCATACGAGCGCCTTTCAGATCGAGAGAGGCAAGACGCTGGACGTACGATGACGCCAAAGAACATTGCCCATGCTGACTCGGAGATGAGCGACGGATGCGGCGCTTTGTCGAGTCGATACGCTACGAGCACGAGCACGAGCTGCAGTGCTGCGATGACAAAGAGTTCGACGCGGCTCCAGTCGCTGTGCTCATCTGCGCTCTCGATCGCAGCAGCAGCGATTGCGTTTGCGCGTGCGGCTGCGGCTGACGCATTCCCAGGCAAGAGCGTTGCTGCAGCAGTCGCGACTGCCGTGGCGATTGTTGAACCAACGTCGTCGCTCTCCATAACGTCCGTCTCTAGCAGTCGTGTGCGTCTGTGCGTGCGTCCGTCGCAGCGAGTCGAGCAGTCGTGTCGGTCGTCGCAGGTCAGAAGAACGCGGTGGCTTGTGTTGAGGCTTGAGCTGCTCGAGGACGTCGCGAATGTGTGCTTCAAAGTGGTCGCGAAAGAACAAGCGCAATGTGCAACTAGCGTTTCGACAGTTAAACTTGATCAACGTATATGAGTCTCTATTATGTAAATTGTACTGTTAATGATGTCTCAAGTACGATATTCGTAAAAGTACGACTTCTCCTTCAAGATCTTGTCGAATTGTACAGCAGACAATCGTATAAAATATAGTACAAATGTCCGTCAAGGCAAAGTCGACAAGCACTTTGAGCTCCACAGGCACGGAGCTCTCATCAAAGCACTCATTCGACCTACTCCTCCTAGTTCATGTCTTCATGTCGTTCCGCACAAGCGTCTAATCCGCTTTGCGGCAGCTGCGAGCGCAAAGATCGACGACAGGAGCCACGAGTCGAGTAACCGAACGGCGCTGTCTCCATTGCTCCCACAGCCACTCGCGACAACGCTGAGGAACGGCTGACTGCTGAAGAAGACTTCGACGAGTGCGAGCGTCTGGTTCACCTCTAGCACGTCGCGCAGCATCGCGAGGGCATTGGTGTCCATTTGGTAGCACTGGAGGCGCACTTCACGCAGCGCTGGCGGGTTGTCGACGTCGCTCAGGATATCGAAAAGCCGGGTGAGGGACTTCTTGCTCTTGAGTCGGTGGCAATAGTTCAGGTTCAGCGACAGCAGACGATCGCCGAGTGACCCGCTCAGTGCGTCGAGCTGCAGGTCGCTGACGTGTGTGGTGGTGTTCAGAGGCACCAGCGACAGGTGATCGAGCATGAGTGGAAGGGGGACTTGCTGGTTGACGCTATCGTCATCGACGTTGGGTGAGAAATGCTGGCGATCGATTGTCTTGAGCAAGGTGTGTATGCTGCAGTAGACGGAGCTCTGTGACTTCGCACTTGGCGCACTGGACATTATGCGCGAAGGCTGCAAGATCTTCTGAGCTCACAAACATCTTGCTCACGCTGATGATCTGACCGCTTGAGTGCGAGCACCTGCATCGAGTCGAGCAGCGACGTGTGAGCGCCACCGCTAGGCGTGAGCTCGATCAGTTGCGAGAGCGAGCTGCATGCGCTGCGCTTGGAGCTGCGTCTCTTGAGGCGAGTCCTTGTGCAGCAGTAGCGACTCGCACTGGTTCACTGACGAAACACCTTGTGTCGAGTGCGCAAGCGTTCGAGAGCGTTTGCGTGCGGGTGGGTGTGGACGAAGACGAGTGTGCGTGCTGATGTCAGTTGTCGACTCCGCAGCGAGTGAGCCGCGTGTTTTGATACGCTGCAGGACTCGCTGCACCGTGCGGAGAGAACACGTGAGCTCATTGTCTTCCCTAAGCTGTGCGGCCGAGACACTTCGCACACTTGCGTCACAGAGGAGCTGATGCAGCGAGCGGTCGTCGAGCACCCGCGGCCGACCACGAATCTCTTCTCTCGTCGTTTCGCTCGACGTCGAGAGCGCTCGCGCCACGGAGCTCTTTGACCGGTTCTTCGCTGCCGCGATCGCACCCATGCTCATGCCAGCTTGCCGCATGCTTCGCATCTCAGCTCGCTCGACCTCGGTCACGTGCTTGAACGTCATCTTCATGGGCACTCGAGTCATGCCCCATTCAATCGACATTGTCGTACAAATCACAACGTTTATCCGGACAATATGGTGTTTTGTCTAGTGTCGCTCCGCGTCGCTTCATGGTGTACTGATGGGGAGCGGTGCGAGCATTGAGCGCAGCAGCGGAGGCGCAACGCTGCCGCTCGACGTGGGTGACCTCGATGCACCGTACGTGACGGTCGACGACATCTGTGCGTGGATCGAAGCGCAGCCCGCGCAGTCTCCAGCTGAGAAGACGCTCGCAAATGAGCTCTGTGCACACGTTCGCTCCAGCGGTGCGTGCTTGCTTGCGTATGGTGCAGACCTGAGCGACAGACACACCCATTTGCTCACACGCATGCGCCTATGCTCGCCTATCGATTCTTCGTAGGACTAGCGGCACCGCAGCTTCTGCTTGCAATGGACCGCGACGAGCTCTTTGACGTCCTCGGAATGTCGGCAACGCTGCAGCACAGTGGTGCATCCGACGAGCCGCGCAAGCACGCACACCATCTCGTGCGCGCAGGTCGCGAAGCGCTGAGACGAGACTTTTGCGTGACGCTCAAGGAGCTGCCGGACGCAATGGACAAGGTCGTGTACGTCATGGAGCGCTTTCCGCTTGTACTGGACGCTGCGAATGGCCAAGCGACGCGCTTTCTCAAGTACCAGCGCGGCAGTGTGCTGCAGATAGGGAACCCGCGCGACATGGAGCCCGAGTCGCTGCGGCGCCACCTCGTCGCTGCGCTTCGCCATGGCACCCTGCTGATCATCGACTTTGACACGCTCACTACGATCGAGCTCGAGCAGTTCTTTGCGCCAGAGTCGTTCCCGCGCGAAGTGCTGTCGCGCCACGCACTGTTCACGCCCGCAGTGTTTGGACCGCTCTTGCGTCCGGACAAGGGCGATCCAGCACCAAGTGAGTTTATCGTGAACGACCAGTTCAAGCTCGTTGTCGTGTGTCAAGCAGCATCGCCGCCGCCCAAGACTGCGCTCGCAATGTGCGTCTTGCGCGTGCACTTGGCGTCCAAGGCTGCGAGCGACGACGACGACGGCAGCGACGATTCAAACAGTCAGTCGCAGAGCAGTATGCTCGCCAAGGTCCTGGGCGTTGCGAAAGAGACCAAACGCAACAGCATCGAGCTCGTCGAAGCGGCGTTCGACGACGACATGGACACGCTCAAGCGGTGTCTCGACAAGAACTACGACCTCGAGAGCACGGACGGCCGTGCGCACACGGCGCTATCGGAAGCCGCGTGTCAAGGGAACAACGACATTGTGCGCTATCTGCTCGACCTCGGTGCCGACCCGAATCGGTGCAACGACGACAAGCGCTCGCCGCTCTATCGCGCAGCGTACAATGGACATCTCGAGACCGTCGACGTGCTGCTCGCGAGCGGTGCAGACCCGCGCATCCATACGAAGCAAGCGGAGACTGCATTCGACGTTGCAAAGACACCAGAGATCCAGAGCCTGCTGGCACAGTGGGACTTGACAAAGACCGATCGGCTCTTGGACGAGCGCCGACGCGTGATCGAAGCCAAGCGGCAAGAGCGCATCACGTCCCACGTCGAGCGCGAGCAGTTTGCGCTCATGCAAATCCACCACGAGCTCCTCGAGCTCGCACACAACGGCGATGCAAGTGAGCTCGAGCGCCGGTTCGAGCAGCTCGCGGACGATGCGCTTGCTACTGGCGAGCGACCGCGTGCAAGTGCCGACGTTCGCGGCGACAAAGGCAGCACGCTCCTTGCAATCGCAGCACAGCACGACCACAGTGAGCTCGTGAGCTTGCTGCTCACAAAGTGGTGCGTGCTGGCAGACGCAGCACACGCTGCGGCAGTGTCCAGTTCATCCACTGCGCAAGAGCAGCTCGCAAAGAAGCACGCGTTCTTGGCAAAGATGCTCAAGCCAAACGTGAACGCGCGTGACTGCCGCGGCTGGACGCCAGTTGCAATCGCAGTCTTCCACGAAGCGAAGCGGAGTCTGCGCTTACTGCTCCAGCACGGTGCAGACCCAAAGCTCAAGAACCAGTACAACAAGAACGCATACGACTTTGCAAAGGACGACGTCGACGCGGCGCTGAACATTGTCAAGTCACGCGCTGAGATCCGCCAAGTGCTTGTTGATTGGGAGAACAAACGACGCGCTGTCGTTGACGCAGCAGACGCCAGTGCGAGTGCGAGCGCTTCGAGTGGTATGCAAGATAGTGGCGGCAAGAAGAGCAAGCACAGTACAGCGCGCAGCAGTGGTGAGAAGACTGGGAAGTCTTTGAAGAAGGCGAGCACAGCAGAGCGCAAAACGTCTGCTGGTAGCGCCACCGCCACTCCAAAGAAGACGCCAGCACCAAAGCCAAAGAAGTAGACAAAGGACGCATCATGCTCTCATTCACACTTTGGTACTCAACACAACGTCTTCTCCTCCTCATTCGCTCCCTAGACGTGCTCACTCGAGTCAACGGCGCCAAACGCATCAAAGTCAGTCAGGACCGTCGGATGCGTGTCGACTGCGAGCAGCTTCGCCGTCAAGACGTTCTCTTCGGAGATCGCTTTGAACTTGCGCCGGTACCGCCGACGCGATCCTTTTGCGCCTTCGAGGCGCTGGCCAAACTTGCGGCAGCTGCAGACCCCGTTCTCGAGCAGCGGTTGATCCGAGCGCGAGTGCTCCGTGCCAGTCTGACTCGAGTACTCGGAGTGCTGCCGCGGACGACCAAACTGTGCTGGGTGCTGCTGCTACTGAGGGTCTCGCTTCGCGTAGCGTGGCGTCGCAGTTGGCGGGTAGTCGTCCTGGGTAGTACTGTTGGTACTGCTGCTGCTGCTAGTGGTCGCCGCGGTGTCAATGTCGAGCACGACTGCTTGGTCGTATGGCCACCACCAGTTGCACAGATCGGCTTGCACAGCACGATGTTCTCTTCGTCAAAGTAGTAGTGCGTCCGAGTTCTCGAACCCGCGCACGTGCTTGTGGTGGTGCAGCAGACCGGCGTCCATGAGTGCGTTCCCGAGCCGAATCGCTTCGCCCGTGCTGCTCACGTAGTGCATGTCTTCCATGCGCGAGACTGCGTGCTCGCTTGTAAAGAGCGTTGGCATGCCAGTGCTGCCGTTGCTGTTCATTGCGACCATGTCAAACTTGAGCTCGTTCATGAGGTCTTGCGCAAACATCGCTTGCATCTCCTCTTGGATGCTCTCGAGGATACTCACGATGTTCTGTGCTGATGGGCGGAGTCGAGGATCCGCGTGCCACGCACTCTCAATCACTTCACGGAGCGACTGGTGGACGTCGGTAGTGAGTTCCGGCCGCTTCCCATCGACGACGAACTCAAACACTTGCAAGTGGTTGTTCTTCAGTGTCGGGAACTTCTCTGCACCAGGGTGCAGGATGTCCCACATCGTGATCGCAAGCGCGTAGACGTCAGCGGCTTCGCCGTAGTGCGCGAGTCCAGCTTTGCCTTTGATGAGCTCTGGCGCCATGTAGTCGACTGTCCCGCGCACGGTCATCTGTGCTGTCATCGACTTGGTTGTTCCTGGCGCAGGCGACGGAGGCATCTGCGTCAGCTGCGCTTGCTCTGGCTGTCCTTGGTGCTCTGTCAAGCTCGACGAGCGGCTCGACCCGACTGTTGCACTCGCACTCGCGTTCTGCTCCATGATATTGCGCGGCAAGCTCCGCGACTCACCAAAGTCCGTCAGCTTGACGTTGTTCTCTGCGTCAACGAGGAAGTTGGCCGGTTTGATGTCGTGGTGCACGAACGCTGGCGAGAAGCTATGGAGGTACGCGACGGCGCGCGTGGCGTCGATCATGTACCCAAGGTTGATCAAGAACTGCTGGCGCTCAGGACTTTGCTCACGCTACGCGATCGCGAGTGTGACGTCAGCGAGACTGCCTTGACAGAGCTCGGACACCAAGCAGATCGTCGGCGGACACACGCACATGTCGTAGAACTTGACGATGTTTGGGTGGTGCAGTGCGCCGCAGAGCGCAGCTTCGTGCGAGAATTCGGCGACGGTCTCTTCCGTGAAGTCAGTCGGCGTGTACACTTTGATCGCCACCGGCGTGGTCGAGTGCAGAATGCCGTTAAAGACGATCGCACTCGAGCCAACACCAATGCGTTGCTTGAGCTCCAAGTACGCAAAGTCGATGATGTAC
>JAASFL010000314.1:0-23087 GCA_023333735.1 Globisporangium takayamanum
CCACAGTCGTCGCCGCCTTCACATCCGTCACGCGCTCCGCACTGCGATTGTGAACAACGACACAACGCTACGGAACGACCTCATCCGCGTCTCCTCCATCTTTGCAACACCGCCACTCACGTTGGGCCAGAGACCAACAATCATGTAGTCTAGACAACGTAGTAATGCTGGGTAGTTCCCTCTGGCAGGAGAGAAGTCCAGCCCAAACAACAAGTTAGGCTCTTTGACCCCCCCAAGACGCAGCGCCGCACGCTTGACAAGGCGACGAAGCGCATCACGCGCACACAACTGGCACACCTCGTGCGTCGAGTGGGCGTGCTCCTTGTGTCGTCGTACTATGGCACCGCGAGCATCTACTCGGTGGTCACGTCGACGCTCATTCTCCAAGGCATCACAAGCGACCTCACGACGTACAGTGTCTATGAAGCAACACTCATTCCGCACTACGTCGGCGCAACGACGATCCGCAACAGCGCGCTCCTCAAGGCGCTCGGAGACGTGACAACACTGTGCAACGACTCGATGTACTTCGAGTCGCCAACTAGCGTGTCGTTCTCAGGCTGCTCAACGCCAAACTTCAACGCTAAGATGTACAGCAACGCGTACATGCGCACCAAGTTTGCGCTGCTCCAGTACGGCGCGTACAACCTTACGTTCCTAGCACTCCACGAGCTCATCTTGCCGATTGTCGACTGCACGTTCCCTCCAGTCGTGAGCAACGACTACACCGCAGCGCGAGTGTTCTATCTCACGCGGCTCAAGAGCAACCCGAGGACGTGTACGTCATGACAGTGTCGTTCTCGCTCCAGAGCTACACCATTCCCGATCTGCACCGAGAAGGCGCAGTATCTGTCGCAACGTTCTCGCTCATCAACGACGTTCGCGCAACGCGCGTGACGCACCACTTTGCTGTCTCGCTCGGATACCCGTACGCAGAGCAACCGGCCTTTGAGGTCTACAGCTACGTCAGTGTCACGGATGATAGCAGTGGATCCTGCGCAGCGTTCCGCCCAACGCGCTGCTCGAAGCCCCAAAGACTGTGCACACTGCGCGATGCGAGGGGTTCTATATCAAAGCGGAGAACCAGCAAGCAAACTACCGGAACCGGTACTGGAAGCTCGAGACAGCAGATGCGGTCCAAGCCATGCGTGTTTGGTCGCGGCAAGGCACGACGGTCGTGCGCGACTCCTGGGCGTGGATCCACTACATCCACTTCGTGTTTGCAGTCAGCACGATGTTCAACCACTGCGAGCTCTATCTCGTCATCTTCCAGAACGCGCGACTAGGCAAGATCTGGGTCGGCGACGCGTTTGCATCGATCTCGAACGCGTTGCTCTATCGAGTGCGATCGTGCTTGTGACCTGGCAGATTAGCGGGTACTGGTCGATCATCGAGCTCTGTCTCGCGCACGGACACGAGGCAGCAGGCGTAGAAGGCATCATGCTTTTCCCGAGCATCATCCACGCAGACGTCCTGACGCTCTTTCTCGGGTCGACGACTGTCGTTGGTTTTGTGCTGAAGCAGCGCATCAATCCCGTGCCCACGGTTATCGCATTCGAAGTCGTGTTCCAGTGGCGACTCCACCAGTACGTGCTCGACGGCAGCACGCGACAGTACATGATCGAGTACGTGAGGACGAGCTACAGCCGTGGGCTCGTGCAGCTTAGCGACTTGCTTGCGTCCAAGTCTCCGTATCGCCTGAGCGCGCTCAGCAAGATCTCGAGCGTCGCGTTCAAGTTCATCATGGCGTCCGCTGGACCGAACTGGGCGATCTCCGGTGCGCTGGTTGTTCTCTTTGTGCTCGCTCGAGTCGTGCACCGGCGCTTCCATCCCGAGAACCAATACACCACCAAGACCGTGGCGGCAGAAGACGCGACGACACGCGAGAAGCAAGTGCTGTCGCAGTTCGAGATTGCGACTGGCGCTGAGCTGCAGAACCGCTTTGGCGTCATCTCGGACTACGACAACTTTGCCTACTTCAAAGGTATGAAGTATGCGTCGGCAGACGGCATCTACTGCAATGGCTTTGTGATCGCGAACTGCGAGTACCTCGTTGCGACCGAAGACATTCTCGTGATCATCTTGATGGAGGTGTTGCGAGTGCGCTTTCGCAACGTGTACGTCTACGACGTCGACGGCAGTTCGCTCAAGAAGACGGCGCGACTCGTGTACCCTGACACGCTCACGTGGTCCCAATTGGTGCGCCTGAACGTGAGCATCCTCTCATAGAGCTAGCTTCTTCGGTGTTGTCGGTTGTCGGGAGCAGTGGGGACTGAAGACGTGTGGACAGCGCTGAGCGGCGCGAACGAGCGAGCGCGTGCGAGTGCTGGCTGTCGGATCGAGGCGATTCGCTGCTATCTCGTGGTTGTAGAGGTCTTGAGTCGAACACGAGCGTCAAATCAAATGGCAAACCAAGTCCTCACAAAGGACAAGAACAAGCGTTGTGCTTCTAGGAAGCTACTAGGACGCACTAGGCAAGCAAGCGAGTTACACGTGAGCTCGAGCTCGAGCTCGCGTTGTCACGCTTGCGGCAGTAGAGTTGGCTTTCGCGAGGCAAGTCGCTGTCGATTTCTTCAGTTCGTGCTGAACAACGTGACCGACTAAATCAGGTTTCCCTTCACTGCTAGATATTGGTGTGGTATGTGCGCTGGTCCAATCACGATTGTTGCGACGACATACAAACACAGAGTGAAAATGCGAACCCTCGTTCTTGCAGAATCAGGACACCTGCAGTAGACGATTACCCACCTCTTCATAGTTTGTTTGCATCACTTGTGTCACGCAGCTGCGCGGGGCTGTGTTTTTCATCTGACCGGATTTACACAACACACTGGTTATGCTCAGTTAGTGATCACGTATCGGTTTGATAGGGTATTATATTTTGCTTGAAGAGTTGACTTGTAAAAACCCGACAATGCATACATTCGCACGATAGATGTTGAAAGCGCATTCAGTATCAACAACGTTCACAAAATTGCGGCTTATCTGTAAATCTTGATGTGGCTCCGCTTGAAACAGAAACAAGGCGCATACTCAAACCGAGGTATTCGAGGTCGCGACCATACAGTAGCCAGACATAGCTACATCAGCTACGAATGTGGCAAGCTGTGTTGTGGTGTGCGCTCTGTGTGTGGGTGTCTTTGTCTGCAGTGCGCTTGCCCTGCGTTGACGCCTGTTGTGTCTGAGCTCGCTGCTCGCTTTGAGTGGAGCTCTCAAGCTGACAAACAGCGCAAATGCACCAGTAGTGTTGTTCACTGCAACGAGGTTCTTTTTCGAAGTGTGCGCGGTACACATGGTACACTGTGTGTACGCAATTTTGGTTGATACACACAGTGTATAATGTGTACGGATTTTGATGCGCATCAAAAGTGATGCGCATCACTTGGAGCGGTGTGGACCACACACGCACAAGGACTGATTTTTCCTTCTCTTCGGCTGGCCAGGCACGAGCAAAGGTGAGCAAAGGTGAGCAAAAGCGCGCGGGAGCAGATCGCTTGCCATTCCCGAAGAAGCCTCGCCGAGCCCAAGCCGAAGCCTCCCGCGCGCCTTTGCTCATCTCTGCCGCACACGCACACGCACGCACCACCACCACTACACAAACACACACACAATGTCGAGCAAGACCCAGCCAGAGGAGCACGAGGTGCTGTCCGAGATCGAAAAGGTGCTCGCGAGCAACCCGGAGTTCGGCGTCAAGCGCGTCTCGGTCGTGCTCAAGGAGCAGAACCCCGAGTGGTCGCTGAGCGAGAAGCGCGTGACGAAGCTGCTCAAGAAGCACAAGTCGATCAAGATCGCGCTCGACGGCGCGGACTCGGACTCGACGGGCGATGACTCGCCGAGCGCGAGCGCTGCGGCTCCGTCACCGTGGAACGTTGCACCGGCGCCGACGCACGACCCATGGAACAACACGTTCACGGTCGATACGGTGAAAGAGACGGCCACGAAGGTCGTTGCGCCAGTCATCTCGGCGTTCAACCTCGAGCCGGCGGCTGAGCCTGCTCCGGCTCCGGCCGCCGCGGCGTTCAACCCATGGAACACGGCGCCAGTGCACGAGAAGACGTTCACCGAGACTGTGACCGAGACCGTGACGAAGGCAGTGGAGCACGTGAAGGAGACGACTGCGGAGGTCGTGGCGGCGACGCCGGGCTTTGTTGAGAAGGCCAAGGACGCAGTCGTTGACGCCGCCGAGAAGGTGCAGGACAAGGCCGAGGACATTGTCGAGGACGTCAAGGACGCGGCCTCGGACGCCAAGGACGACGCGCCGGGCTTCTTCGAGAAGGTCAAGCACGCGGCGGCCGACGCAGTTGAGTCGGTCAAGGAAACGGCGTCGGACGTCGTTGAGGCGGTCAAGGACAAGACCGAGGACGTTGTGGAGGCGGTCAAGGACAAGACCGAGGACGTTGTGGAGGCGGTCAAGGACAAGACTGAGGACGTCGTTGAGGCGGTCAAGGACAAGACGGAAGACGCTGTCGAGGCCGTGAAGGAGGCGACGTCGTCGGCGCCGTCGCCGTGGAACACGTCGGTCGAGGACAAGTCACTCACGAGCTCGCTCACGTCGTCGGTGAAGGGCGCGGCGGCGACCGTCGCAGCGACTGCGTCGGCCGGTGTCACTGCAGTCAAGACGGCGGTCTCGGACGCGTCGGACGCGTCGGACGCGAGCAAGTCGGCGTGGAACGCGGCGCCAGTCGAGACGCCGGCGTTCGTGGCCGAGCCGGTGAAGCAGGTCACGACGCCGTTCGTGGCGCCGGTCGTGGAGGAGCCGAAGAAGGAGACGTGGAACTTCACGCCAGTGAAGGAGGAGGCGTCCAAGGTCGCGGAGAACCTCAAGGAGAGCGCGAAGAAGGCCGAGTCGCTCGCTGGCTCGGCGCTCGAAAAGATCGAGGACGCTGCGAGCGCGGCGTCGAAGAAGGTCGAGCACGCTGCGAGCGTGGCGACGAAGACGGTGAAGGAGGAAGCCGCCGCTGCCGTTGTGGTCGTGAAGAAGGCTGAGTCCAAGGTCGAGGACAAGCTCGCAGAAGCCAAGGTGGCCGCGGCGAACCTCGTTGGCGCAGGCTACGAGAACGCTAGTGTGGCGTCGAAGGAAAAGAACAAACGCCCAGTGGCAGAGAAGGAGGTCGAGGGATCGGCGTGCGGCGCGTGCAGCTGCGTCGTCATGTAAGCCGTCGAATCGAGTCCATTCATTTGTGCACCACGCACCAGTCGTTTGTCGTTCGTCTGCTCTTGCTATCTGCTCGCTGTGGTGGGTATCACGCCGCTTGTCCACTTGTGAGGGGCAAAGGCGACTGGAGCGCCGCTCAAGCGATCCGCTCACTTGTGTCGCTGCTCCTCAAGCGCTTGACCAGCAGCAGTGCGTGCGCATGTCCTGCTCTCACGCGCGTGCACATATGATCGCTTTCGAGTGCGCTCCATGCGGTTCTGCTCGGCGTTGCTCGCGTACGGCGTCCCCACCAGTGCAAGTCGCCATTTGCGCACAGCACGAGCGTCTCGCGTGCGCCGCATGCAATGTCCACTGCGCGATGTCCCGTGTCGTCAGCGTCAAAGTATCCGTTTGCTGCAGCTGTCACAACGCGTGGGAGCGCTTGGATCGTCACGCCGTTGCCATGGCCCTACGTCAGTGAGTGACACACATCGCCACGCGATGCACGAGCAGGCGACAAGCGTTAGTCGATCGGAAGTGGATCATGGCGTTCAGGTGGTCGAATCAGAAGAGCCGTGGACGTGGGACGTACGAGCTGTCCATCCTGTCCCCAGCCCCATGTGTACACATCGCCTGCCGCGGAGCGAACTGCAGCACCAGTGCGACCATTGGCCATCGCATTCGTTCAGTTCCAGCACCTTGAGCAGTCGGTCAGCCAGTTAGGCACTGAGCGTCGCTACAGCCACAACGCACCTGCAGTGTGCCAGCTACCACAAGCGACTTGCGCGACTGGACCACCGCAACTGGCATCGAGTCCGCTCAGTGCGTCGACTGCGCGTGGCGCACATTCATCTCGAGTCGCTCCGTGTCCGAGCTGGTGGTACAGTCCCCAGCCGCACGTGAACAGCTCGTGCGTGACAGTGAGCAGTGCGCTGTGTGCCCATCCCGCAGCGATCTCGCGCACGTTGTGTGGAAGCGCAACATGTGACGGCCGGCCGGCCGATCGATCGCTGCATGCGATGCCTAGTTGCCCGTACGTGTTGTCGCCCCACCCCCAGACACGCCCGTGCGAGTCGAGCGCGAGCGAGTGCATACCACCACCTGCCACTGCAATCGCTGTGTCTGCTGTCTTTGGGAACGGCACGCGCGATGGCTGGGACACCACGTCGACGTCTTGCGGAGCCACTTGGTGGTGGCGGTTCGAACCCCATGCGTACACGCTCCCTGTAGCACAGTGTCCAGTGAATGTGTGAGCTGCAGCTGCGGTGTGTTGTGTATGAAAGTATATTTGTCTTGCCACTCACCTTGCTGTGCGATGGCGAGCACGTGGTTTGCGCCGCATGCTACGCGCACACACTTTTCTGGGACTGCTAGCTGTGTCGGCAGCAAGAGCGTACGGATGTTGGTAGCTGATGGCGATGATGCAGAAGCTGCACTGGTGTTGCGGTCGCTCTCGCGTGAAGCAATGCCGCGTCGCGTCGCCAGCTCCTTTGCTGTTGCTACTGCTGGCGTCTCGTCAACCTCTTGGTCTTGCTCAGTCAGCAGCTCGCCGTAGAACGCGCTGCCCCATCCAAGCACTGTGCCGTTCTCGTCAATGCCTATTGAGAAGCAGTCGCCACCTGCAGCATCGATGAGCCGTGCATCTGCAGGCGCAGCGCACTCGCCAAAGAGTCCGCATGCATCTGGAGCAGCTTCATCAGCAGCAGCACCAAGGCAGATGCACTCCATTTTGGTCAAATTTCACCTGTCAATGATGAATTTCATCACTTCGTAATTCTAAACACTGGACAAGCGACGACGAAGCAAGCAAGATGCAGCACTGCCATGACGAGCACGTGAGCCACGGCGGAGGACACGACCACGACCACAGCCACGACCATGACCACAGCCACGACGTCGAGGACGCCGAGGGCGACTCGCTCTTCCCGTACATTGACACAAGCAAGCTCCGCGTGCTCAACGCCGAGGACCCGAGCCACGTCGGACATCCGTTCAAGGCGTTCCATGACCGCCACGACCGCACGCGGTTCCTTAGCAGCAACGAAGACGACCCGGAGATCATCATCTTTATCCCGTACGTCATTCACCTGCGTGTGGTTAGTGCAAGTTGTAGTTGTAGCGCTCGGTAGCTTACAGTGGACACGTGCGCATGGTGGTGCCAGGTTCACGGAAGCAGTGAGCATCAAGTCGATCTGCATCTCGGGTGGCGAAGACGGATCGCACCCGAAAGAAGTCAAGCTGTGCGTGCAACTGTGCTTTGCGTTTGCATCACGCACAGCGTCAAGCTACAGATGACGGAGACTGAGACTAAGACTGCTAGACTGACTGGCGTGTCGTGACAGCTTTGCGAACCGCGAGGACATTGACTTTACGAATGCGAGCGAGCTCCCAGCGCAGCAGAAGCTCGAGCTCGTCGAGGACTTGACGGCGACGATCGACTACCCGCTGCAGTACGCGCTCTTTTCTCTTTCTCTCTCGACTGCCATGGCATGACTGGTGCGATGCATGCAGCTCACAGGGCATTGCTTGCTGTAGGATTCGCAAGTTCCAGGGCGTGAGCAGCCTCACGCTCTTTGTCCAAGACAACTTCGGCGGCGACGACTCGCGCATCTACTACATCGGCCTCAAGGGCGAGAGCAAGAAGGTTTGCGCATGCGTGTGTATGTATCTTGTGCTCACTACTGAAAGACGTCATGAGACCTGACCAAGTGCTGCGTGGCTTTGATGTGACAGTGGCGCCACGGCGTCGTCGAAGCCGTGTACGAGAGCCGGCCGCAAGCAGCCGACCACAAAGTGAACGAAGTCGCGAGCTCCAACACGCTCAGTTAGGTCTTTGCGCACGATCACACAGTCAACGGACGTGATGACGCTCCACGGCAACGAGCAAACGGGTTCGCTATCTGTTCAATGCACTCTTTCCTTGTGTTGTCTGCTGGAACTCGTGCAGCGCTTGCTCGACAAGCGCGGCTTTGCGCTCTTCCTCGACCCTTCGCTGCGCTAATCCACTGAGCATCTCACGCAGCTCGTGTGCCAAGTCGCCACTCTCCTCCTCTTCCTGCTTCTCTTCGTCTTTTTCCTCCTCCAAGTAGTAGAACTCTTGGTCTGGGACGTCAGTGGAGTGCGGAGCAGGCATCGACCGACGCTCGCTAGAGTTGGCAAATGACCGTTCGAACGCCTCGTTCACACTGGCTGCAGACACGGATGCAGCTGAGACACCGAGTCGCTCGAGCTGGAGCGTGGCGTCATACACATCCTGGGCATCCGTTGACGTGGCAGCGTCGACCGCACTCTCGCGCTCTTCGTGCAGCAGACTCATGCGCTTCGTGCGCTTTGGGTCTGGGGTGTCGCACTCCGATGGACTGTCAATGAACGACTCCCAGTTGAAGAAGCTCGCGTCGCTCGCACTGCTCGCTGCATCGACGCTGTGAAAGTCGCCAGCGTCCTGCTGCTCTCCGCCTACGTCTCTGTGGTCATGCGTGACGGAGCTGCTGCTGTCGCTCGCCGCTTCGTCAAAGTGGCTCTGACTGCTCTCGAACAGACGTCGCATGACACCAGACCGACTGCTCGCGGGCTTTGACGACACTGATGACGATGATGACTCGGACAGCTGGCTGCGCGATAGCGACGTCCCGACACTGTACTCTTGCTCGAGCGAAGCTGATCCGTTGCTGCTGCTCTTGCGCCTCGCTGCGTCTAGCACGTGCGGTGCGTCTAGTGATCCGTCGTTCTGTTCATGCGTCGCTGGAGCAGAGACTGTAGCATCTGCGACCGCTGGATATGACTGCAACGAGCGCTGAGCTGCTTCGCGTGACAGCTGCTCCTCGTTCCGCTTTCGTTCGCGCCGCAGCTGGTCGATCTCCACGTGCAGCGCCTGTTCTCTCGCTGCACTCTCGCGCTGCAGCTTCTGGATCCGTGCGCCGTACTCGCCACGCACGTCTTTGATCTCAGTCGACTGGAGCAGCTCGATCTCGGACCGAAGTGACTCGATCTCGGCTTCTGCCGTCTCCTGCAGCTCGCTCAGCTGGTCGACGCGCCCAGCGAGCGCATTCTTTGCCTCTGTCGTGACGCTCAGGCGCTTTGACAGCTGATCGCACTCGGCAACGAGATCGCGCACCCGAGCAGACAGCGCCGTGTTCTCGTCCGCAAGACGCGTCGCGCGGTCAATGTTGGACGCGAGCTCGATGCGGAGCGCCTCCATCTCTTTCTCTTTCGCTTGATCGTGCTTTGCGAGTGCGCTTTCGACCTCGTAGAGCTTCCGTTCGAGGTTCGAGAACAGCATCGAGCGCTGCAATAGCTGCCGCTCAAGTTGCTGAATGTGTTTGCGGTCTGCCACGACCTTGCTGTCGTGCTCGCGCTGCGTCTTCTTCAGTAGAAAGTCCATCTCGTGCCGCAGCATCTCTTGATTCCGGACCTCGTCCTGCAGGTTCTTGATCTGATGCTGTGCGTCCTGGAGCTTCTCGCCGCGAAACGCCGATATCGACGGCGTCATGTCGAGCGAGTGCGTCGCGTTCTTCTTGCAGCACGCATGCCACGCAAAGTGCGAGGACGCTGATGCTGCGGTTGCACCAGCTCTCTTGGCGTGCTTTGCGCCTTTTGTATGGAGCAACTCGTTGCGCTCTTTCACGATCTGCGCAGCGTAGCGCTCGAGGAACTGCTTCTTCTCGCGCTCGGTCTCGACCTCGCGGCCCAAGACACGCACATGTCCGCGCACTTGCTCCATCTCCTGCTCGAGCGTCGAAGCATACAGCCGCAAGTGCGTCGACAGCATCTCCATCTCGGTGTACTTGGGCAGGATCGTGACGACGTACCCGAGCAGTCGCTGCGGGTCGCTCGTGGGCGGCACAGGCGGCAGCTCCATCGCAGTGAGCGTCTGCTCGACCTCGAGCCATCCCGCATCGCTTGCCATTTTGTATGGTCACACTATGAACTCGTGGTATGGTGTTCCCTTGGTTTTCTCTCTATGACTGCTTAATAAATGTCTCAACATAGTCGTCACCTTTCACTTGATTAAAGCATGCCGAGTGACTCACTTTGTTGCGAAATTGACGACTTGATAAATTCGTAACAAAGTGAGTCACATTCTATACTTTAATCAAGTACGACGTGACGAAATTGTTCAAAAAAGAATATTTCAAAATACAGGCAAAATCCTCATTATTAAACACCCACAGTTTTTCATACCCTGTTCAAGTCGATAATCTCAAAATCAAAAAGTGGAGAGCGAGCGCTCCACTTGCTCGCTTTGCAGCACAACAGAAACGAGACATCAGCATGCCGGCCAAGCCGACGCGAGTGCGACTGATGGCTGAGCAGAAGCTGGAGCTGTGCGAGCGTCATGCCGCACATCCGTCCATGTCGCTGCGCGCACATTGTGCATGCGACAAATTTAGCCTCCCGAAGAGCCCTTCTCCTGCGACGTTACTGCTGCTCTTTCGCCAGCCAATTGCTCCAGACACCGCGCACGCACACCCCACACGCAAGACAATACATTGTGTCAGCTCTCCTCCGCTCGAGCTCGCTCTCGTTCGCTGGATCGAGCGTTGCGAAAAGCTGCAAGTGCCCGTCGTCACGTGGGCGACGATCCGCGCAAAAGCAGAGAAAATCCGCAGCGCGCTGCAGCAAGGGCCAGCGCACCAGCACGACGCCAAGCTCACGAAGCTCGTGTTCTCAAACGACTGAGTACAGCGACTGCAAGCGCGCCACGGTTTGACGCAGCGGCATGTTCACGGAGAGGCTGCGTCGGCGAAAGATGCAGACGTCGACAGAGGAAGAGAAGCATTGCGAGCCATTACAAGTCAATACAAAAAGCAAGACATTTTCAACATCGACGAGTCCGCTTTCTTCTCTGCATGGGTCCTTCGACCTCAGTGACCAAGGCAAGCATCTCGGGCCGCAAAAAGATCAAGAAGAGGCTCACTGTCGCAATCACGACGAACGCAGACGGCTCATGCAATTTGCCGCTCTTGTTCATTGGAGCCGCTCGGCAACCGCGGTGCTTCAACGGCTGATCCGCGAGTGAGCTTGGTGTGGACTACACCAATTCGTCCAAGGGCTGGATGACGACGATGCTCTTTGCTGCGTGGCTGAAACGCTTCAACGAGCAAATGGAGCGTGTGGGAAGACGTGTGTTCCTTTTACTCGACAATGCCTCTCCGCATCGCGTCGGAGAGAGCTTTTCGAACGTCACGTTGCACTTCCTACATCCTAACACGACCGCTCACCTTCAACCGCAGGACGCGGGAGTCATACAGGCGTTCAAGAGTCACCTCAACAAGATTAGAAACGCGCACATCGTCGACAAACTCGACGCATTGATTGAGCAAGAGGAGGAGCTAGAGGCAGATAGTGATGTGGATGCGCTGTACATTGTTACTGTACTCGAGGCGATGCAGTGGGCTCAAGAGGCTTGGGGCCAAGTGACGAACGCCACAGTTGCAAACTGTTGGCGACACACTGGCATCCTCGATGAGGATGTGTTCGAGCTCGTAGAAGGTGTCGAGAAGCTACGTTTGGCACCACACTCAAATGCGCGCACTCGCTGAATAAATACCTGTTTGCCTTTATACCTGTCAGTTCGGCATACCTCTGAAGTTTGATATTTTTTAGGTCTCTTTTTGCTGTAATAATGAGGATTGTGCCTGTATCCATTTTGGAGTGATGGTCACTTCAACTTTGCCTCGATAATGTAGTTTTTGCTCACTTTCGCACTCGCTCGAAAATCAACACACGACGACAAACAAGCAGCACAATGGACATGGCCGAAGACGGGCGCATGAGCGAGACGTCGAGCGTGCGCAATCGCGGCAGCGGACGCCGTCGCTCTGTGGCGTCGCCGATGGACGACATGGACGACATGGCGTCGGTTGCAGGGCACGGATCTGGTGGCGGCGGTGACAGCAGCGTCCGTCCCCAGCTGCGCTGTAATGCGTGCTGGGATCCCGTGCTCCCAGACCCGCAGTCTGCGCAGACGTGCTACCGCACGAGCTGCAGCCACTTGTTCTGCGTACGCCTATGTTGATTTGCCAGTGTGCGTCTGTGCGAGCTGTCAGCAATGCCAAACAAAGCGTGTTTGCTGGTCTGGGTGGTGCTGCTACGGCAGGAGAAATGCGCGTACAAGCACTTTGGCGCTGGACGACTCGTGTGTCCAGCTTGCCGAACAGGTGCTCGATTGCGCTCACTGGCTCCGGTGTGTGTCGGTTCGTCTTGTGTCACTGACCTACCTCGTATGCATGTGCTCTGTGACTGCAACAGATCTCAACCAGATGTACGATCCACTTGACGCTGCAACGACACACTCTCTCCATTTGTGTTGTCGAGGCGCACTCACAAATGTTCTGATGCTGCATGCGCTAGCCGACATGGAGGAATCTGCGAAACGTACGGACAGACCCTCGTGCATGCCGTCCGTGCTGTGAAGAGCGTGTGCTGACTAACAGCACACGCTGGTTGATGTGTGTGTGCAGAACGATCCACGGCGTGGCCGATGCAAAGGTTCGCATTGCAGTTGTTGCTTAGTGCTGACAGACTGCGGTGACTGACATTCACATCGGTCACTTTGACTGTCTGGTGTCGAGCAGCGAACCGAGGTACGAGTTCGGAAACAAAGTGCGAGTCCTCGCTTCTACTACAAGAGCTCACGCCGTCCAATGCAGGCGATCTGGGAGGAGATGATCGCTGATCCGTCTGCTTGCTTTGGTACGGTCGCTGCGACGCATCTGCGACTTGGTCGCTCGCTTTCTGACGCACATTCTTTTGTGCACTTGACACCAGAGCACTTCCAGCGATCACTCAGTACGTGCAGCGACTCGAACAAACCTTGTTGCGGCAGTGGACCGCACTCATCACGATCCCTCTCAACTTTGGTGCAGACTTCGTCATGGTATGTGGTGGTGGTGGTGGTTGTGCCAGACCCAAACAATGCACCACAACTAGCTGCGCGTTGCACTGACTCTTGCCTCATAGTTCCAACTTGCTCAAGACTCGTACAGGTGACCGATTGCAAGGCTTGAATGAATGCGCTCTCAGTGCCAACGCTAACGTAACTAACGATCTGTCGCTTGCAGACAGGTACAATTGATCGCGTTGCTGCCGTCTCTGGTAATCTGATCTGCTGCGGCACTGATCCCTCTTGGTGTGTCGACTTCAAAGGAGAGCATTCGACATCAAATGGGTACGTCCTGGTTGGATTGCTCTCAGCAGAGATCGTGCACTGACTGAGACGACTCGATGCACAGCGGAGGAGCAGAAGACCTTTCAAGCGCAGCACGGAGAAAAGTACATCCAGCTGAAGACGTACACAGACCAGATCGAAGCCGAGCTGCGCGAGATCAAGTCCAAGATGCAGAGTCTCACCACGTCGAACGAAGAGTTGCGCGAGGTGCGACTCGACTCGACGTGTTGCGCTGCATCTGTGTGGTCCTCATGAACGAGTATCTCCAGGCATACAAGGAGAAGTCGCGCAAGTGCCGCAACTGGGAGAAGATGGTACGTCCGTCTTTGTCGAGAGGAGGCTGAGCGAGAGGTTGTGCATGCAACTCACACTCGATCAATCGCTTCAGTGCAAAGCGTTGAAAGGGCAAGCGAACCAGCGCCAGTACCCGTCACCTGGATCGACCACTTCGGCTGCTCCCGTTCTACATATGCAGAGCAACCAAGGAGGATTGTCGCCTCAGTTCGCACGGGCGGTGCCGCGACCGATGCCTCGACCGTACGTCTCGGGCTCGCTCATGCGACCGCAGATGGCGTCGCAAGCGCGATCAGAAACGCCTGTTCAGCAGCAGCAGCAACGACCAAGTGGCGGCACGTTTGAGCGCTTCTCGCGACCGCAACTCGGTGCGTTGAGACGCGTCTCAACCAACGTACACGCTTGCTTGAGCACAGACACTCACTCGAATGTACTCTCTGCGATAGGCGTGAGTCGCCCGGTCGTTCAAGCGATTGCACCAGCTCGGACTCGCATCATGCGTCCAAAGACGCCGGTCCAAGTCTCGCAGCAGAGTCGATTCGTCGCGAAGCGGTACGACGGCGTTGCTTTGCCGCTGAGAAGGAGCATCTGGAAGTCCAAACTAACTTCTGATGCCTTGCAGCCCAACTTTTCAGATGTAGCGTCGAGACCATCGTCGTCCGTGCTGCATCTTCGCTTTCATGTTGCACTCGCATTCAATGAGCAGCACTCTCCTGGCATAGCATTCATTGCCAAGGCTCTTGACATGCTTGCTTTCCACTCGAGCTCTCGCTGGAGCTTGCCGGCACACATCAAGATGCAAATGGATCATGGCATTCAAGAAGACTGTCTTGTGTGCGCTGCTACCTATCTTTCCTTCTTCTTCGTCGCAAACGAGACTCACCAAGCTCCAGTCCGTCACCTCTACGCAGCAGCCACAGCCTCGATCGAGCGTCGGCACCTTGCGTCAGCGATGCATCGAACTCACTTGAGAATGTTAATCTTCAGACTCACGAGGTCGTGCCACGAGAGCGTGCTCGGGTACACCAGTCGCGCAGTCTGCTTGACATCGTTTGTGACAACGTCGTAGACGTAGACGTTCGTGAAGCGCAGACGCGTGATCTTCATCGCGATGATCGAGAGCAAGTCGTTCGTTGCGACGAGGAACTTGCCGCTTGCGATCACGTAGCCGTTGCAGTAGACACCGTCCGACGTCGCGTACTTGGTGCCTTTGATGAAGAGGTAGTTCTCATAGTCCGAGATGACACCGAACTTGGCTTGCAGCGCTGCGCCAGTCGCGATCTCGAACATCGTGAGCGAGAGCTTCTGCTGATGCATCTTCTTTTCGTTGGTGGACGACTCGGTCATCGTCTGCGCGTACACTTTCTCGGGGTAGAAGCGTCGGTAGATCTTGCGGCACGCGATGTAGAGCAATATACCGACGGGCGTGATGAGGATCGGAAACATCGATGCGAGGATGAACACCTTGGCGTTGCCTGTGAGCGCATGCACGGTCCAGAGTCGCATGGGCGAGATCGTCGCGAGGACTTCGTTCACTTGGATCTGGCCGCGCGCGACGTCGGCTTCCTCAAAGTCCGAGATCGCAGTCACGAGTGCAGGGACCCAGCTGACGATCTCCAAGCGATACTGAAACCCGATCTCAAAGAGCACGACGACGATCGTCGGGTCAATGCGCTCCTTGAAGACGTACCCGAGCACGGTGACGAAGCTCATGTAGACGTTGAGGAGGTCAGCGTGCATGATCTCTTCTTGGATGTAGATGAACTGGTTCTGAGTCATCCGACTGGCGCTTTCGAGACAAAACTCTTTGAGCGTCCAGAACTCGTTGATGCGCCACGACGCGAGCACGAGCGCGCCGCGGAGCAGGAGCGAGTTCGAGATCGACGCAAATGCGTTGCCGACCCAGATCTTGCCTTGCTGTACGTTGTGGTAGATCACGTTGTTGAGCACGAGCAGACTCATGATCGTCTGCACGCCGAACCAGAAGTGGATGCCGTGGACCCACGCCCACGAGTCGCGCATGATCAGTTGCCCTTTCCAGTCCCACGTCGTGAGCGTATCGACTGCGTTGGGCTGAGAGTCCAGTACTGGTTGATGATGTTCGACTGATCGGTCTCCGAGTCGATGTAGAAGCCCGTGCGGCACGCTGTGAGGACCTCTTTCACGGCTTCCGTTGCTGGGTTCATGGGAATGCTCCGCAGCCGCCAGTACGTGTCGCGCGTCACTTCAGCGAACTCGTACGCCTGGAAGCTCGGGACGCGGACGTACGGGTACCCGATCGCGAGGACAAAGTGGTGCTTGAGGTCGTTCTGCCGCATGTCGTGGATGGTCGTGAGCGTGGCTGTGAGACTCGGTCCCTTTTCGCTGCGCTCCTCCATGATGTAGTCTTGCGCAGAGAATACGATCGAGATGATGAACACGTCTTGCGCGTTTGTCTTGTTCCGCATCAAGTACACGATGCGGCCAGAGCTGTCGTCCCCCACAACAACGGATGTCTGCGAGCAGTCAGCGACGGGTGCGATCAGCTCGCTCTGCGCGAGGAACGTCAGGTTATACGACGTGTAGCGCATGAGCGCGTACATGCCAAAGCGCGTGAACGTGTTGCCGTAGATGTTCTCGTTGAAGGACTCGGTCGAGCAGCCAGTGAACGAGAACTCGGTCTCAGACTCGAGGTACACGACGTTCGCACGCGGCGTCGTGTTGTTCGCAAAGACAGTCATGACCAGCGGACTGTCGCGGATCTTGCCCGTGCCGGCGTACATCGCAATGAGGTCGGACGTGTACACGCCGGCGCCCATTGTCGGGTTCTCCATGCCGCGCAGCACGTGTACCGTCGCGTACGACGCCTCCATCGACACGACTACATACAGCACGGCAGCCGCAATCGCCGCAAGCCGTCGCAGCAAGTGGAAGACTTGGAACGGCGTGACTTTGCTTGTCTGCTCGTGCCGGAGCAAGTTGCGGTGCGACTTGCGCTGGTAGCGACAGCAGAGCGCTTTCACTGCGTCCGCGAGTGCGTGGTCGCGCGCATCGTCGACTGGACCGTCGGGCTTCGGCGCGACCTTGGATGCGTTGACGGCATGTACGTGCGCCTCGCCGGTGGCTGCGATCTGCTGCGTACTTTGCATGTCGTCGCCGGCCGGCACCACTTGCTCTGCTGGAACACTGTCGCTGTCACGCATGGCGAAGGCGTACTGCTCGCTCGCGCGCGCGCTCTTGCTGCCGTCCACACTTGAGTGTGACAACAGGATGCTCGAACTGACTGACAGACCGCCCTCACGATCAAGCGTGCGGGCGTTTCACGCGAGTCATAAGCGGCGGTTACGGTACTAGGTAGTAGTAGTAGTAGTAGCAGGAGGAGTGCGCACGCCTCCAAGGTAGGTCGCGAGCACCACTCTCCAGCATGGTTGTGTCAATGTAGACGTCTATGGTCAAGAAGAGCAGCGCAGACAGAGACATCCTCGTGCGCTATCTCACGTAGTAGTCACCTGCTCACGAGAGTACGCTGATGTTGAGATACAGGAGGTCGTACCACGAAATGGTCTGCGGATACACGAGCTGCGCGTTCTGCACTGTGCTCCCGCTCACTTCGTACGCGTAGACGTTCTTGAAGCGCAGGCGCGTGGCTTTCATCGCGATGATAGCAATGAGGTCGTCGGACGCAAGGAGGAACTTGCTGTTTGCGATCACAAAGCCGCTGCAGTAGATGCCATCGGCAGACGCGTACTTGATGCCTTTGATGTACTTGCAATTGGCGTAGTCCGAGACCAGTCCGAGGCGCGACTGCAGTGCGGCGCCCGTTGCGATCTCAAACAGCGTCAAGTTGCCTCGCTGGAGCTCCATCGCCTCTTTGTTGTCCGAGTAGCTCGTCGTCTGCACGCGGCGCACTTCATCTGGAAACACACGGCGGTACGCTTTGCGCACGACCGCGTACAGGATTGCGAGCAAGCAGCTGCTGAAGATCGGCACGAGCGACGAGGTCACAAACGTGCTCTCGCTGCTCGAGATCGTGTGGATCGTCCAGAAGCGCAGCGGCGTGGTCTGCGCCACGGTCGCACTCACATCCAGGACGCTCTTGGCGAGGTCTGCGACTGCGAACGATGTGATGTTGTCGAGCACGTGGGGAAAGATCGTCGCGATCGCGAGGCGGCTCTCAAAGCCAATGACAAAGAGCACGATCGCGGCAGCGGGGTCAATGCGCTCGCGGAGGACAAAGCCGAGGACGCTGACGAGACTGAGGAAGACGGTCATTAGATCGGCTTCGATGATCTCTTTGTACGCAACGATCTCTTGCTGCCCGTCTGCGAGCGTGTTTGCCGTGTCGAGGAGGAACTCCATGAGCGTCCAGAAGTTGTTCACGACCCACGAGACGAGGATCCACGACCCGCGGTACACGAGCGAGTTCGAGATCGAGACGAACGCGTCGCCGACCCAGATCTTGCCGGCTTGCAAGTTGCGGTAGATCACGAGGAAGAGCACGCCGAGGTTGAAGAGCGCATCGGTGGCAAAGAAGATGTGGATGCAGTGCACCCACGCCCACGTGTCGCGCAGCACTGTGCCACCTTGCCACCGCAGCTTCGAGATCGCATCGAGCGGTGCAGCGTCGAGTACCCAGTGCCGATTCTGCACGTTCGACTGGTCCATCTCAGTGTCCATGTAGAACCCAGTGCGGCGCGCGGTCACGACCTCCTTGGACGTCTCGGCGATCACGATCGCTGGGACGCTCTCGAGGCGCCAGAGGTAGTCTGCTGTGTACCCGAGATGGATGTACACCTGGAACTTGAGCGCACCGAACGGGTAGCCCTGCGCGATGGCGAAGTAGTACTTGACGCTGCTCGCGCTCATGTCACTCATGCGCGCGATCGACGCGATGCCGCCTGGACCATTCTGGATCTGCTTGGGGATCGAGTAGTCCTGCATCGAGAACGTGAACGCGAGCAACGAGACGCTCTCGGCATTGGTCGTGTTGCGCATGACGTAGAAGACGCGCATCACCGTCGAGTCGCCTGCGACGAGTGGCGTCGATGAACAGCACGACTGGCACAACCAGCTCGCTCGCACTCAGGAACGTCAAGTTGTACGTCGCGTCACGCACGAATGTGCTCATGAGCGTGCGCAAGAACGTGTCGCCGTAGAGGCGGCTGTTGAACCGCGGTGTCGAGCAGCTCGAAGACGACGTTGTCGCGTTCGACTCGAGATAGATCGTGCCAGTGCGTGGCGTTGTGGCGTTCCCAAGTACGTTCACTACGAGTGGGCTCTCTCGGATAGTCTTGTCACCAGCGTACGCGCCAATGAGACTCATCGAGTCGGCTGGGAACTCCATGGGCGAGTGTGCCTTGCCTCGTAGGATACGGATCGACGCCGCCGACGCTGCAATCGAGGTGTAGATGTACATGACTGCGGCAGCAAACACTGCGAGCCGGCGCACGAGCTGCACGAGCTGTCCGAGTGTGAACTTCTTCTTTTGCTTCGGATTCGAACCTCGGAACGACTTGCCCTGCGGCTGCACTTTGGCAGTCGGCGACGGTGGTGCATACTTGATGATGCCTGACGCTGGTTCGCGTGTGCTCGCCATCGAAGCAGTGTTCCTGCAAGCGAGAGGCGTGGAGAATGAGCGCTGTCTGTCTGAGCGCTGTCTGTCTGAGCGCTGCCCTGACCTCAGCGAGTGCGATGGAGGCTTGCGAGTGTCTTGCTGTCCGTGCTGCAGTCAGCTAGGACTCGAACGCGCTATTCCCGGCCATTTGGTCTTGTCCTGAGCTGCTTATGCGATGACATCGTGTGTGACCACACGCTGTGCAACGCCACTCCATGCCTTGTGTGTGCTGGATGTGCACTTCAAGCCGAGACACTGGGTGGTTGCCGATTCGTACGAATGAATGGCGACGCAAGGGTCTGCGAAGCAAAGAGTGGCTGGCGTCTTGAATGCAGGACGCTGCTACTTGGTCGTCGAGAAGTTTGACCCAATCGCAGCTGATGATGTTTGTCAACGTGCCAATGCGAATTGTTTAGGATCAACGTGTGCTCTTGTGCGTCTTGCGATCGCTTGAGCTGCTTCATTGCGCCGTTGCCTGCCTTCGTTGCCCAGTTCTTCGCGAAGCGTGTCGCTGTGTCCTGCAGCACATCCAGTCGCCAGCTGTGCATGCACATCAAGGTGGAGCGGCTCTCGTAGACGGCCATCTTAGGCTGAGAGCACCGTATCCCGAAGGTGGAGTGGCTCTCCCTGCATTCTGTCACTATCACCCAGTATCGAAGCAACTTGCGAATCAATCAGTCACATTCGCAACAGCAGCGTCGGACTCACGCGCAACTGCTCCAAGCACCAAGCAGCAGCAACACCATGCAAGCACAGCAGTCGCTCGCCACAACGCCAGTAGCAGCAGGAGCAACGCCAGCAACGACAAGTGCCATGACCGACGTGCCGTTCGTGCCAGTGGAGCAAGAGCCGATGCACCGCCAGCGCTGGAAAAGCGACAGCGTGCGCCTCGTATGCGTCGAGTTCCCGCCGCGCACAACGTGCCTCTGGCACCAGCACCTCAAGTACGGCGTCTACATCTGCATCAAAGACCTCGACGCGACCGAGCAGCCGCGCGGCAGCACTGCTCGCGCGCTCACAAAGAGCAAAGGCGACGTGTTCTGCCGCGACCACACGCAAGACCAGCTCATCCACGTCATTGCGTCGCACGACGCGCCGCTTCACATCATCGAGGTGGAGCTCCTGCGCGAGAAGCACGAGGTCAAACCGCACGACGACGAGCCACAGCACGTTGCGCGCGGCGTGCGCTGCCTCCATGACGCGCTCGAGTGCCGCGTGTACCGCATCGAGCTGCTCACGCTGCACACGGAGGAGGTGACGCTCGAGCTCCCGACGAACGCAGTGCTCGTGGCGCTCGACGCGTGCACCGTGACGATCTTCAACCCTGCAACGGCGTCCGACATGCTTGCGAACGTGAAGCACTTGGCGCCTGGCGACGACATTGCGCTCGTGCCAGGGCAGTTTGAGATCAAGCTCGTGCGGCGCGACCACCCAGAGAGCGTCGCGTTCGTGCTCACCGAGGTGTTCTAAGCACCAGTGGCACACACACAAGCAAGTGTATGTGTGTGTGAGAGAGAGAGACGAGCAAGTGAATGATGAACATTGATGGCATTGGTGGTGGTGTTTGCCGTGGTAGCGGTGCTACTGCTGCGCTGCTCTTGACGCAGGTGTGAGTGCGCTAGTGTGGAGTCCCACATCCACACAAAAGGAGCGCCAGGTTGCTCACTCAGCGCGCCAGAAGTCGCGCTTGGCGTCGTGCTTGAACAAGTACGCTTCGACAAAGCCCGGGGCCGTGAACGTCGACGTCTGGTAGTTGTAGATGAGCGCTTTCTGCTGCACCTTGGGGTCTTTGAACGCCAGCGCGTTCTTGCGCGCTTCGCTGATGAAGAAGTTGGCAAAGTACTGACCGGACACGATCGCTTCGAACGAGTGGTCGATCACTTCGTACGGCGCGCCGTCGGCGTACTCGCCGTACTCGAAGCTGTTCTTCTCGGGGTGGAACTGCACGGCGTACACCGGGTACTTCTTCGCTTCGTACGCCGAGACGAAGTGGAGGCCCTTGCGGTCGTAGTTCGTCGATAGCACCGTGTAGAAGTCCACGAGCTTCGGGAACGACGCGAAGCGCTCGACGCTAATGCCCTGCTCGTGGTTGTTCATCGTGATGGGCTTCTCGGCGAGCCACTGGTACAGCTCCTTGCTCGCGCGACCAAAGAGGCGACTCGACGGCGCTGCGTCAGTGAAGTTGAGCGGCAGCGAGATGTTCATCGAGTCGAGTCCGCTGTTGAGCGAGCTCAAGTCGCCGGTCGTGAGCTGCACGAGCCACTCGAAGCCGAGGCACGTCGCCCAGACAGGGAAGTATGTGCCGTTGTCGTTGAGCTCGAGCGCGAGCTGGAAGAGGAGCTCGGCGCGGTCGTTCACGATTGCAGCGCCGCCGGGGAAGAGCAGACCGTTGAGCTGCGGCATGAGCTCGCGGATGTACTCTTTCGACGCCGTGTACGAGATCGGCACGACGCGACCGCCGCCCATTTCGACCCACTTGACATACGACGCTGCGATGTACTCGCCGTGCTTTGACGCCGGGTGCGCAAACACGCCGATGATCGGTCCGCGTGACGACGACGACTGCGCTGCACTTGCAGCTTGCGTGCAAAAGAACAGCGTCGCGAGCACGAGCGCAGCGCGCCGCATCAAGCGAGCGAGAGACAGCAACGACGTCGACGCCATGACGGCTATCAAGCAATTCTTCGATTGCGATCTTCTTCTCTTGTCAACTTCGGGACTTGTTTTCACTTGGATTGAGTATGCTGTGGAACGCCTTCACGAAGATATAGTGACAAAAACGAGTGTGAAAATGTTACATACCTTCATTATTCACTATCAGATACTTTATCCAAGTAAAATTGTTTCAAAATAGAGTCAACAACAATTGTAACAATATTCGATTTCAATAGACACCAGATGCGGTTTTATAAGAACTGAAATGGATTGTTACATGTTAGTGGTGCATTTCATTTGAAACACTTGTAACTAGCACATCCTGTGCTATGTAATTCTAGCGATTTTTTTCAACATTTTGGTCAAATTTAGTGAACACAGAATTCAGATATTTGACCTCTATAACGCTTGGCAGTGTCCGCGCGCTGCAGACTGCCGCTGAAGCCTCGGAGAACGTGTCGTACACGCGTATGGCCAGTCTTGAGCTCGGTGCAAGACCACGAGCACCAGCACCAGCACATGGCGACTTGCATCGCTGCTACATGCGCTCGACTCGTCGTTTTCTTTGACAGTTGCCGCTGTCGTTCTGTGGTGTTGACGACTGCAAGCTCGATCGCTGATGTGCACATGTTGATGAGAAAAGAGTGTAGCAGGTCGTCGACGACCGATGTGTGAACGCTAGACCTTGATGCGAGGACCTCCTAGTTCATCGAGCCGCCTTTGTTCGACACTGTCGTTCACTTTACTCACAACTCAATGCTCTTGATGCGGTCGTTCGCTTTGCTTGCCCACCCGAGCGCTCACGAGCACAGGTCAGCTGTTTGCGCGTCTCGCAAAGCACAATGCACCGTCGGGCGTGCTATACGCAGTCTGTCGTGCTGGACTTGCGCTCGGACTCTTTGCACTGCAGCGTATGGGCGTGCTCAGCGCGCGCGCAATCGGTATCCGCAACATACCCGATGCGGACACGCCTCAGCTACGTCACCAACGCTTCGGACGTTCCAGCGACTCTGTTTCGCGCTCGTTCTCTACCTAGCCGCCGCATCGTGTACGCGAACGACATGTCGATCTTCACCGACATGAATGTGCTCGTAAACTCCGCCAAGCGCTCTCAAGCAGCGGCTACTCATCGCTCCAAGACTTTCTCACGGACGATCTCCGCTGGCCAAGTCTCGACGAGTTTGCGGCAATAGTGTACTGCACGGGCAAGCTATGCGATCCACAGGAGCGCAACGTCG
>JAASFL010000315.1:0-23054 GCA_023333735.1 Globisporangium takayamanum
CTCCATCTTCGCAACACCGCCACTCACATTGGGCCAGAGACCAACAACCATGTAGTCTAGACAACGTAGTAATGCTGGGTAGTTCCCTCTGGCAGGAGAGAAGTCCAGCCTAAGCAACAAGTTAGGCTCTTTGACCCCCCTCCACACCAAGCGCTCCGTGTTGGAGGCGACGCTAGTATCATAGCAGTGGCTACATTTCTCTTGGCCCACCGCTTGTTGTCTTCCTCGACTCGAAATGCTGCTGTCCCGCACATCGCCGCGCCCTTGCTCAAATCGAAAGCCCCGCCATTCAGTTTGCAAAATATCAGCCAACATATTGATTCTAGGTACGCATACAAATGTCAAATGCAGAATGTCACATGGCTAGACTCGACTCGAAACAGCCGGCAGACGCTTTCTCGCTCGGTCGTGCGCATAACGCACGACGACGTACGACGCATCGACGACGACCGACCGACGCGCGCGCGCTCAAGAAGAAGCGCTCACGACTGCGCGTTGCCGCCATCGGCACCACTCAATCGCAATAGCACCACACTGTGCCTCACAGCAAGTGTGAACGCGCACGCCACCTCTGCTCTTGCTCCATCGAGAGCCGTCGCGAGGACGCACGTGTCGCAGGTGCACGACTAAAGCGGCGCCTCCTTGGACCGACGCCACCGTCCAGCGCACCACCACCATCGTCACCACCACCGCCACGATGCAAGCGAACAGCTGCAGCAGCAGCAAGCCGGATGACGACGACGCAGCCTCGACTGGGACGCCCGTGAGCGGCTACGTCCTGCTCGCTGCGTCGCCGCGCGCGATCGGCGCCTCTGCTTCGCCCTCACAAGCGCAACAGGCGTCACCCCAGCCAAGCAGCAGCACCAGCGTATCGTCGCCTGCACACACAAGCAGTAGTGCGTTTGTGCTCAAGAGCCCATTTGCAAAGAAGACACAGCAGCACACTGACGATGAAGCAAACATCCTCGGGTCTGCGTTTGAGCGCGAGCTCGTCGACGTCCTCGTGCCCGAAAGTCCATCGACGACAACGCGGACTCCACTGCCAGTCGACGAGCTCCACAGCGCGCCTGCGAACGACAGTGCGACTGCTAACAAGGACGACGATCGCGACCAGGACGATCGTGGCAGTGACAGCAGCGGCGGCTGCAACGACGACGACGATGACGACGAAGTATACCGGTACGTGTACGTGAACGACGCGGAAGCAAACGCCGCGCTCGGCTACTGCTGCAACAAGGTCGTGACGTCGCGCTTCACGATCTACAACTTCATCCCGAAGCTCCTGTTCTACGAGTTCAGCAAGCTCGCGAACGCCTACTTCCTCGTCATTTCGGTCATGCAGACGATCAAGCCGATCTCAAACACCGGCGGCTTCCCCGCGTCGCTCCCAGCGCTCACGATCATCGTGCTCATTGACATGTTCTTTGCCTGTTTGGAGGACTACAAGCGCCACAAAGCCGACCACATTGCAAACGAGCTGCCGTGCCGCAAGTACGCGCTCGCGACGCGGTCGTTCGAGCCAGCAAAGTGGCACCACCTCAGTGTCGGCGACATTGTGAAGCTCCACAACCGCGAAGCCGTGCCCGCGGACCTTGTGATCCTCGCTGCGTGCGAGCCGGACCCGAAAGCGCCAGTCGGGATCTGCTACGTCGAGACCAAGTCGCTCGATGGCGAGACGAACTTGAAGCTCCGACAGGGCATTGAAGCGACGTACACGCGCTTGCTGAGTGACGAGCAAGTCGCCGACCTCGTTGGCGCAGTCGTGGTCTGTGAGACGCCAAACAACGCGATCCACCGGTTCAACGGCTCGCTCACGCTCCGCGACGGCACGAAAGAGGCGATCACGACGAACTCGGTCGTCCTTCGCGGCTCGACGCTCCGGAACACTGAGTACATCTACGGTCTCGTCGTGAACACTGGACCAGACACAAAGATCATGATGGCGTCGTCGAACACGCCGATGAAGTGGAGCAACATGGAGCGGCGCTTGAACCAGCAGATCCTGTACATCTGCACGCTCATGGTCGTGCTCTGTCTCACGGGCGCCACAGCGTCGACTGTGTGGAACCAGTCAAACTTGAGTCGCGTCCGCGGCGAACGCGCGTGGTACCTCTACGACCGCTACGCGATGGCTGTGAAAGCGCCCGTCGGGAACTTTGTGATCCAAGTGCTGTACTACTTCCTCCTCTTGAACTCGTTCATCCCCGTATCGCTCTACGTGAGCATGACGTCGGTCAAGTTCCTCCAAGCGTACTTTATGAACAACGACCTCGAGATGTACCACGCCGAGTCCGACACGCCGTTCCAAGTCCGGACAATGTCGCTGAACGAAGAGCTCGGGCAGATCGACTACATCTTTAGCGACAAGACCGGGACGCTCACGTGCAACGTCATGGAGTTCCGCAAGTGCTCGATCAACGGTGTCGCGTACGGCATGGGTGAGACCGAAGTCGGTCTTGCAGCAAAGAAGCGCCGCGCAATGGAGGACTCGAACTTTGTGATTGTCGAAGAAAACGAGCGCAATGGTAGCGAAAGCGCGCAGCAGCAGCACCGCGTCGTGCAAGCGCCGTTTGTAAACTACCAGGACGACGCGATCTTTGATGCGCTCGCACGCGACGGCAGTGCGCAAGCCGACAGGATCCACCGGTTCTTTGAGCACTTGGGCATTTGCCACACAGTCATGCCCGAGCGCGCATCAGACGGAAGTCTCCGTTTGAGTGCGTCGTCGCCAGATGAGCAAGCGCTCGTGGCCGCAGCTGCGTGCTTTGGGTACAAGTTTGTCGCGCGGTTGCCGGGGAAAGCCATGGTCGAGTACTTCTCGTGCGTGAGCGATCCCGTCACTACTAGCAGCAGCGAGAACGCCGCGCAGCCAGTTGCAGGCAACAAGGTTGGTGAGTACCAAGTCCTCGAAGTCCTCGAGTTCAACAGCACGCGCAAGCGCATGTCCGTGATCGCCAAGATGCCAGACGGGAAGCTCAAGCTCCTGTGCAAAGGCGCAGACACGGTCATGTACGAGCGCTTGCGACCAACGACGGACGCGCGCGTGCTCCAGATGCGCACCAAGACGCTCCACGACATGGAGCAGTTTGCGTCGGAAGGGCTCCGGACGCTCGTGATCGCCGAGGCCGACGTCGACGAGCACGTGTTTGCGACGTGGGTCACGCGGTACCGCAGCGCGATCAACGACATGCGGCAGATTGAGCTCCGGCGCCTCGGCGAAGCGAACGACATTGACCGACTGATGGAGGAGATCGAAGTGAACCTCGAGATCCTCGGCGCCACGGCGATCGAAGATCGTCTTCAGACAGACGTCCCTGACACGATCCACAAGCTCCGACAGGCGTCGATCAAGATCTGGATGCTCACGGGCGACAAAGAGGAGACTGCGATCAACATTGGCTTTGCCTGTCGCTTGCTCACGACCGACGTCGAGCGCGTCCTGATCTCTGCCGATACGCATCCAGACATCGTCGCGATCACCGAAGAGCTCGAGCGCTACAGCACTGTGCGTGCGAACATCACTGGTCGCTCCGACAATGTTGGCGACGCGGAGGACGCAGAGGACAACAACAGTCACAAGCACGCGAGCAGCAGCCATAGTGGCGGCTGGTTCTGGCGCCGCAATCGCCGCGACACTGACGCTACGAGCACGCCAACTGCGTCGACCGAGTCGGATGAGCTCCGGCCGCTCACGCGCATCGAGAGCATTGCGCACATCAACTCGACGCGCGACGAGCTCGGTCTTGTGATTGACGGCGAGACGCTCGAGCTCGCGCTCGAAGAATGCCCTGAGCTGCTGCTGAGCGTCGCGGAGCAGTGCGTCGCAGTCATCGCCTGTCGCGTGTCGCCAGCGCAGAAAGCGCAGCTCGTGCGTCTCGTGCGCGACAACAACCCGCACGTGCGGACGCTCGCAATCGGCGACGGCGCGAACGACGTGTCAATGATCCAAGCGGCGCACGTTGGCGTCGGGATCTCGGGGCAAGAGGGCATGCAAGCGGCCAACTCGTCGGACTATGCGATCGCGCAGTTCCGGTTCCTCTCGCGCCTCTTGCTCGTGCACGGCCGGTGGAACTACGTGCGCATGGGGAAGCTCATCTTGTACATCTTCTACAAGAACGTCATGATGAACCTCACGCAGTTCTGGTACATGATCTTCACGGGCTTCTCGGGCCAGAAGTTCTTCCTCGAGTGGGGTCTCCAGGGCTACAACCTCTTCTTCACTGCGCTCCCGATCGTGCTCGTGAGTACGCTGGAGCAAGACGTCCCAGCGCACTTGGCGCACAACTACCCGCTGCTCTACCGCATCGGTCAGGAGAACAGCCACTTCAACACGAAGATCGTCTGGGCCTGGATCTCGTCGTGCGTGTGGGAGTCGCTCATCATCAGCTTTGGCACGCTCTACGGCATGCGGTTCCTCGTCGAGAGTGGCGACACGCCGACGATGTGGGTCTACGGCTGCACGGCGTTCACGATCGTGCTCTTGGTCGTGACACTCAAGCTCTGTCTCCACCAACAGATGTGGTGGCGCATGCACCTCGTGATCTACGCCTGTTCTGCGTCGCTCTGGGTCGTCACGGCGGCGGTCATCTCGGGTGGCAACTCGGTCAGCTCAGCGTACTGGAACGGCGTGTTCTCAAATGCGTTCGGGATCCAAGTGTTCTGGCTCCTCGTGCCGCTGCTCACGTTCACGGCGCTCTCGCGCGACTTGCTCTGGAAAGGCTACACCCGCGCGTTCCGGCCGTCGTACAAGCACTTGGCACAAGAGGTCCACGCGTTCGGGCTCGACCGGTTCGCCGACAAGCTCCTCGCGTTTCCACCGGCCGAGAAGATCCCGACCGACGACGTCGAAGCGTCCTCACATGTCCGGCAGCCACTGGCGTCAGCCACTGGCACTGTCCCAACGGCTCGCTCGACGCGCGCAAGTCTCAACGAAGCGCTCAAGTACGCGAGCGCTGGTGGCGCCGCGGGTCCGACCCACATGATGGCGACGCGACCAGTTGCACCGCAACGTCATGGTCTCCGGCGCTCAGTGTCGCGCGGCAGTGCGTTCAGCTACGACGCCGAGAGTGTCATGGTCGAGTCGTTCATGGCCACGGAGCGGTTCAACAGCCAGGACCACGGCGGCCACGAAGCGCGGACGCAGTTTGAGCGCCACGCGAGTCGCGGCTCTATGGCGTTCCACGGTCTTCCAGACGACGACGCTGTCGCCTATGCGCTCAGTGCGCTCCAGCGCGACGGCAGCACGTCGTCTGGCTCGACGACAGCAGCGGCAGGTGCGACGGCTGGACCACGCGGTCGCGAGCGTCTCCACTCGACTGGCAACATCTTCCGCGGCGCGCGCCACTCGTTTGCGCGTCAGCGCTTTGCGTCTGCGACGATGAACGTGAGCGACACGGGCGCGATCACGACTGCCCGCGCGAGTGCGACGTCTCCACGTGAGAGCGACAGCCGGTCGTCGCTGCACCAGCGCATGTACTACCGCGGCGTCTCAGCCGGCGCAGACAGCAGCAGCAATGCGACGCCGCACTCGGGCGACGCGAGCGTCAGTGCGCGTCCGCCGCTGCACCGCGTGCGGCGCTACACGACGTCTGCGGCGCCAAGACTCAATCGTCAGATGTCGGCGTAGTGTTGTAGAGAGAGAGTGAGACAAAGAATGACTGAGCCGTGGACAATGGACAATGGCGATAGGAGAGGAGATGACTGCAAGAGTGTACTACACGCCCGTGTGAGTGTGTCGAATAGAACCAACTTGGATGCTAGCGTCGCTCTTCTCATCACGCACTACTCTGGCGTACTCGTCACGCCATCGTGGACGGCACTGATAGACGAAGAGCTCGACGATGTCACTCCATTGGAGGATCCCTCGTGCGAGTGCGCTGCCACTCACTACTTTCGACTGAAGGACGCTCGACGCCCAGTGCTGCGGCTCCGACTCACACTGCGCGAGCCACTGCGGCTCCGACGGAAGCTCCGACTGCGCGATCGACTGAAGCTGCGACTGCGTGAGCGACTGCGACTCGAGCTCCGGCTGAAGCTGCGGCGACGCGCACGCTTTGGCGAGCGGCTAAAGCTTCGACTACGACTGCGGCTCGAACTGCGGCTGCGGCTGCGACTGAAGCTCCGACTGCGGCTGCGGCTGCGACTGCTAAAGCTCCGACTGCGGCTCGAGCGACGGCCACGGCGGCCACTCGGACTCGGCGACCGACGACCACGGCGGCGAAATGGCGATGGACTTGCTCGACGGCCATTATTACGACCGCCACGGAACGGCGACGCAGCGCGGCGTCGGAATGCTGGCGAGCGCGAGCGCGATCTGTTCCCACCACCACGGCGCACATTGAACGGACTGCGGCTCCGACCGCGGAACGGTGACGGTGCACGGCGTCCAGGCGGACCGTTTCGACCACCACCGCGGAACGGCGACCGGCGCTCAACGCGGCGACCAAGTGGCGATCTAGAGACCCAGCACATTGATACGAGCGCTCGTGCGTCAGAGCCTCTCTCGAGCACGTCCTACGAGACAAAAGTCGTTCGACAGAGCAACGTACCGTGGTCGGTTGGCGTTGTTTGAGCGCGGCAGTGGCGAACGGTTGCGTGGAGGCGACGCAAGCAGCACGCGACGGCCGCGCGGTGACTCGGAGCGCTTGTCCCGTTGAGCTGGCTCACGTCCTGAGTCCCCAGTCAAGTACACGCAGCCAGAGACAGCCACGACCAGAGGAGGATAGGTCAGTCAGACGTACATCCAGTTCATGAGCAACAGTAGCGTCTGTCAGTTGTCGATGAGACGCCGCACCTCGACGGCCATTCGCGTTGTTATTGTTGCTGCTGCTGTTCTTCGCCATTGCGCTGCGATCACCAGAGCGCGCGGAACGCCGATCGTCGTCGGTTGCAAGCCGCACGCGCACGCGCTTGCCGTCGAGCCAGCCGTCGTGCATGTGGTCCTGCGCGCTCTCCGCGTCCTTTGGCGTGCAAAAGTCAATGAACGCCACGCCTGCTGACGCGACGTCAACCGTCACGACAGCGCCAAACTTGCCAAAGATCTCGCGCAAGTGGTCTGCGTTCACGTTCCTATTCGTTATGGACACAGCGTAGAGCGGACGATGGGGAGAGACGCAGAGCATGAGTATTTGTGTGTGTGGACAGACAAGCGAGTGAGTGAGAGCGTGGGTACAGAGCGCACTAGCGTACCGCGTGAGGTTGTCGACGCGCAGCGACACGACTTTGCTTGGACTCACACTCTTGCGCGCGCTCTTGGTCGCTAATGTATGAGATGCAAGCAGCAGCAGCAGCCCATAGCCGTGATGTTAGACACGCGTGGCACCGTTGTCCACACACGCTAGCAAGTGCGAATAAAGCAAGTGATGAGGCAAATGCAACTGTGTGATGTGAATGACGTACGCGTGGTCGAAGGCGAGCGCTTCTTGTTCGTCTCGTCGTCACGACCGTCGCTCTTGCGCTTGCTGTCTCTGTCGTCGACATCCATGCTGTCGTTGTTGTTGGTGTCGTCACCACCGTTTGGAGCTGCTCGCTTGGCGACTGATCCAGATCTGGATCGCGAGCGCGAGTGGTGCGAGCGCGAGCGCGACACTGAACGGCGCGGCGATGCAGCTGCTTTCGCCATGCTAGTGCGTCTTCACTTGAGTGATGGAGCAGGAGGTGAGCTGCGTGTGCGCGCAATCGTTCGTTCACACCAGCGAGCAAGCGAGCGGAGGTCGTCGAGCAGATGCAGTCGCTTCGATCACTTCGAGTGTGTTGTGTGGCGCTCCATCGACTCCATGAACAATCAAATTGCGAAATTAACCACACTTGGTTGCCATATACAACAAATGAGCAGGTATTTTTAGAAAATAATCTAAATTTGACAATATTTTTACAAAATAAAGCCGTTTGACATATACAAACATTAGTATTAGGTTCGATACGTTTGCCCTTGGTTTTCGCACTATTGAAAAATAAAGAGCGCTGTTGGCCGAATCCCTTTGTATCTCAGCAATTTAAACAAATAGATCAACATTTTAAGCTTCAATTGTGTATTGTATTGCACATAAGAAGGCTGTCCAATAAACAGGCGACAACTCACATTTAACACGGCAATTTTCACAAAATAGGCGAGCGTGACTGAACTTCACAGATTCGACTTGTGTGACTGCTCTCGCTATGTGCGTGTCGAACTCGAAGCTCGTGTGCCAGGAATAGCACTACAACAACGCCTCTGCGCAAGAAGCACGCGAAGCGCCTTCTCCTCGCCTCGCTCACGTCGACGTCGTCCGCTGCTGCGACTTGCGCGCTTGACGATTGCTGCAGTCGCTCCCCATCTATCGTCGTCGCTCTCGTCGCGAGTTATTTCCTGCAACGCGCGCGCACAATCGGTCTTATCAGCTGCTCACGTCTTGGTCTTGGCTCGGATCAGAGTCCACCATCGCCAGAGAGAGATACGCACGCGTGCTCCTTCACACAGCGCGCGCATCGACCAGGCAGCTACACTTCACACACGCATCTCGCATCTGCGCAAGTACTCACAACTTGCGCATTCGCTCTCCCTCGCCCACACGCGCACTCGCACTCGCTGCTCGTGCGTTGCTCCTCCAGTCGCTCGCAACGTCGTCATCGACTCCGCCGTCTCCAACCTCACCGTCGTTGCGCGCTGCGCGACGGGACATGTCACGCCTCAAAGACGTCTACGGCACGTGCAAGAAAGAGATGAAAGACACGTTCGAGCGCACGGACATTGTGTCTGTCGTGCGCGGCAAGCCCGGGTACGCAAACTTGAACCAGCTCAACGTCGGCTCGCCAGGCTCAGACGTGAGCGACATGGACGACACAACGGACCTCGAAGAGCTCCTCGCGCAAGGCTCGAGCCGCGGACCACAGACGCATCCAGGTTTGTCTGACGTTCCTCGGCATGGAGTGCAATGACTGACTGTACGACTGACACGACGATGCTCTCGCTTGTGCACAGGCATCGTGTGCTGTGCGATCTTCTCATTCTCGGGCTTTCTGCTGCTGGTACGTCTCCTATCATCCTATCATTCTTTGATAAGGATAGTAGTCCCAATGTGCCAGTGCCTCACTGCTGAGTGTCTCTCTCTACATGCATACACACAGCTCATTGTCGGTTCGATCGTGAGCAGCAACTCACTGTACATCAAAGTGAAGCCAGCGCACGGGAAGAAGAAGTCGTCGCTCGCTACGAGCATCTTCCTCGCGGCGTTTCTCTACCTCTGCGTCTTTGGCACGAGCGTCATGTACTTCCTCCGCGCTCGTCGTGCGCAAAAAGTCTATCAGCTCTCGCTCGACGTCCACGCCGACTAGCAACGTGCGCGATGCTCACTCGACGGACGCAAGACGTCGCGACTAGGATGATGCGCAGCACATGGCGCGTCGACCGTGTAGATTAGATTAGGAGCCGCGAGGCAGCAGCAGCTGCGACACTGGAGTAGCCGCCAGTGAGGCGCTCCCACACGCACTAGCTGACAGGCACCACTGCATGCGCTGCTTGGCACTCGCACACACCACTTCACAAAAACTCTCACACACACATCACGCCATCTCGCCTTCGTCTTGCTCTCTGCTGCTGTTGTTACTTGGCCGAACTGCTGCTGTTGTTACTTGGCCGAACTGCTGCTGTTGTTGTTGTTGTGATGGTCGTCGTCGTTGTCACTGCTGTCGCCATCGCTCGTATCTGGGTCCCAGTAGTACACGATGTTCTGCTCCAGTGCTGCAGCGAATGCGAGGCGCGCAGCTTCGACGCGCGCTTTCTTCTTTGCCGGCGCGCTCGCGACGCCGAGTGGTGCGCCATTGATGCGCACTGTGCAGCGGAACTCGGTGCGGTCTTTCGCATCTGGCAGCAGATCTTCGACGTCAAACTCAACGTGGAGACGCTTTTGCTGGTAGAGCTGGTTCAAGAGCATCACAGTGTCGAGGCACCGCTCGTTCGTGAAGAGCCGAACTGGGAGCTGGGCACGCGACGCTGCAGCTGCATCGTCTTCCTGCTCTGGTTCGTTCACTGCGTCCTTGATCGGTGCTTTCGATCGTTCTTGTTCATGCTCAGTCGCACTCTCTGCTGGTGGCGTGGGAGACGATGTCGCTGTCGCTTTCGCCAAGTACGCCACGTCCTCTTCGAGCAGCGTCCCTGCTTCAGTCTTCATCGCCCACAGCGTCTGGATCGCACGCTTCGACGCTTCGTTCTTCACTCCTTTCTTCGACGGTGCTTGGACATCCGCTGCGAGCACAACACCTGTCGTTGCGTCTGTCATCGTACACGCAAAGAGCGGCGGTTCACTGTTGTCTGGATCATGGAGCTGCTTGATCTCGGAGCAGAGCTGCTCAGGATACCGCCAAACAACAGAGACAAGCAACGCTGTGTGAGGCATACAGCACAGCACTGACATGAGCACACTCATTAACAACGCACCTCGTGCTTGATGCGTGAAAAGTACGTGTGAAGGAGCGCAGTCGCGTGGCGGTCGTCGTCGAAGACTGGCAAAGGAACAAAGTCGCTCGCAGTCACACGCGCTGCGTCACGCGCTTGCTGCCGCTCAGCGTACTCTTGCTGCTTGCGTCGATCGTCTACGAGCTTTTGCTCTGCGACACGAGCGAGCTCTGCGTGCTCTTGCGCTTCCTGCGCTTGCGCGCTGTCGATTTCAGCTCGAAACTTGACGAGCAACTGGTTGTTCGGGTCAGTCTGGAGCGCGCGATCGACTGCTGCGTACGCTTCTTCGTACAGATGCTCAATCAAGTGGAGCTTCGCAGTCGCGTACAGCGCTTTGCTCGACGTTGCGTCGACAGCGAGCGCTTTGCGCGTGTACTCGCGAATGAGCGAGAGCGCGTTCATCTTGATGCCGCAGATCGCAATGTTGTTGCACAGTGTGACGTACCGCGCTTGCATCGACGGCTCCCAGTCGCTCACGTCGCTGTCGTACGACTCGCTCTCCATGTGCGCAATGAGATTCGCGAGGCTCTTTTCAAACGCGTTCTTCGCAGCGTAGAAGTCGCGCTGTTTGAACTTGCGCTTGCCGTCGTCTTGTGCTGCGTCAGCTGCGTGCACGAGCTGCTCTGACGTCGTAGCAGCGTGCTGCGTGTGCTGATACGTCCACTGATCCTGCGCTGCCTGTTCGAACCAGCGATCGACATCCTGCGCGTGGTGGTGCGCCTGCGGGTTTTGCTCGCGCAGCTGATTGAGCAGTTGCCGCACACTTGGGTCCCAGACCCAGTCCTCGAACGAGCGCGTGCGGTCGCGGAGGAAGCTCAAGAGCACTTGCTGCACGGCACGGAGCGGTAAGAGCGGGCCTAAAAACGCCTGCGTTTGCTTGTCTGTCGCAAGGAGCGCAGTGCGCAGCTGCTCGAGGTCGTGTGCGCTCGCAGTGAACGGACTGCTGCTCATGCTCATGATGATGATGGCGTCGTGCTTTCCTTCAACTGTCGATCTCGTGAGCTTTGAGTGGCTGTACTGCATGTATCCACATAAGTACGCTAGTGTAAGAAATGGCTGCAACGTAATTACACTATCATCACTTGGTTTTTGTATGCTTGCAGCAATCCCAGTCGACTTGTAAAAAGAGGCGGGGAATCCAGAGTGATGGTCGCAATAACACAAACCGCGCCAAGAAAGCAGTCGCCATACAATTCTGCCGCAACAACATCAGCAGTCGTCGCAGCAGCGAAGAAGCCATGGAAGAGAGCGCGCCGCCGGCGGTCGAAGCTTTAGCAGCTACGACGACGACGATGACTGCACGTCGTGCGCGAAGTGCGACTGCAAAACGCGCACCAGCGCTCACAAACACGCAGCGAACCCGAGACACAAATGCGCCTGCAGTGCCGATGCCGGCTATTGCTGCTGGACCATCACGAACTGATGCAGCAGCCGTTCCAGTGCACACGAGCGCGACTGTAGCTGGACCGGCGAGTATGACAACTAGCGCAGCGCGAATGCGCAACTACGGACGACTCAAGAGCTTTAGCTCGCGCCAGCGCATGGCGCCAGGGATGCAGCGACCAGCGAGCGCTGGAACAGCAGCAGGAGGAGCCCACGCACCACCACCATCTACAAAGACAACTAGGAACACACAGAGCAGACGATGGAATGGGCGACAAGCGTCTGCAAACCGAAGTGCACCTGCCGAAGCGTCAGCAGAGCGCGATCGACCACCAGCAGCAGCAGTGAACAGTAACAACAGCAACAGACGTCAGCGACCGGACGACGACGAAGAGACAAAAGACAGCGAGAGCCGCAGCGTAGCGTCGCTATCACCGCAGCTCGAGCAGGTGAGGAGCACTGCTCGTCGGTCTCGCAGTCTGTCAACGAGTAGCATTAGTAGTAATAGCAGCGCTTGCTCTGCGATTGCGCAGACTCGACCGCTGCAGCGCATGCAGTGCGTGCAGCTCAAGTGCACGGCGCACCCAGAGCTCGTGCTCCCGTACCTCTACGGCGACCGCAAGAGCCGCATCAACGCGATCATGCACGACACTGGCTGTACGATCGATTACTGTCCCATGTCACCCGGCGACGAAGCGCAGTCGCCGCAGACCAAAGCGTACATCATGAACTTCCTCCTCTCGGCCGACACTGCAAGCAGCGTACGTCCTCCTCTGTCGCCTTGCACGGACGTGTACGTACTCGCTGACTCACACTTGTATGTGCACGACCCAAGCAGCTCGAGGACGCGATCCGAATGCTGCGCGCGCTTGTGGAGAAAGTCGAAGCGCATCTGGAGAAGAAGCGGCGCATCCGGAGTCTCCACATGGCGTCAGCTGCATCGATGATGTCGTCAGGAGCCTACCGCTCGCGTGACGCAGAGCGATCGAGCGGTGCTCAGTACAGTGACGATTCGCAAGAGAGCGTGCAGTACACCGTCGCGTACGAAGCCGACGTCGCGAAGGCTGGCAACAGTAATAGCAACAACACTACAACGCAGCGCATGGACCACGAACAGCAGCAGCAGCAGTCGCCACAAGCGCGCCATCCGATCTCGCCAGTTGCGCTGGAGACGCCGCTTGATGCGTATCGACAGCACCACCACGCGAGCGTGCGTCGACGACCGGACGACATGCATCGCCACAACAGTCATCACGAGCGCATGGCGCGTCTGGCAGTGCCATACGATGACGACGACGACATGGTGTTGTACGACCGATGGGGTCGACCAGTGTTCCGACACGACCGCAGCGTCGACTCCAGTGCGTTCGAGCCAGCACCGGGTGGAGACGCAAGCGTGGACGTCGCACACCGGTCGTCCGACCAGTCCGTGTCGGTGCGCGTCCCGCGTCGACGTCACTGGTCGTACTCAGACGAGTTCGAGTGGACAGCGCCATCGCGAGGCTTTGCACACGTCTCGCCGTCTGCAACCAACGAGCGCGTCACGTCTCCACCCAGCTCTGCGCGCCGCATGCAAGCGCCAATGCGCCGGCGATACGTGCCGTATCCGTACCACTACAGCGAAATCGCGTACAACGACACTGACGGCGATGCGTATGAGAACGAGCGACGCAGTCGCGTCGACGCTCATGCACCGACAGCGATGATGCAACCGGACGAGCGGTACTCGGACTTTGAACGCGAAGACCTGCTCGAGCGCGAAGAAGATCTGCTCGCCGCGCAAGAGTACGCAATCGCGTCGTCCGCTCGTGCACACGTGCTGTATGCAGTGCGACGAAGCGACGTGCGGCGTCCTGCGCACTTTCGCGACGTGTCACCGCTGCGGTACACTGGAAAACGCGCTGCGCCGTCGAGTGCGAGCGCTCACTATGCGCGCGAGTACTTTGACGGCGACTGGCTTTCAGATGACGACGATGAGTATGAAGACGACGAAGTGATGTATAGCCGCTATCCTCGCCATTCCGCAGCTGCAAGTTCGTACCCTCCTCCGCCTCCGCACCTGTACGTCGATGTCCATGCACCAAGTGGCTCTCGTCGGCGCTACAGTAGCTATCCGTCGCCATCTGGTCGTCGTCACCACCACGCTCGCGCTGGTCGTCCAGAGAGTCCTCAGTCCAAGCGCCGCAAGATGTCGGTTGTGTCGCAGTCGAGCGAGTTCACGCGCCATGACCGTGCCGATAACGACGCTTTAGCCTTTGAAGGACGGCATCCTCATCACAGCGAGCGAGAGCGAGATGAACGCAATGATGTGCTGCTGCAAGCGCCACCAGTTCATCGCGACGAGTCACGACAGTTGCCACGTCGCAGTGAGACGCTCTCGCCAGACCAAGCGCCGCCCGCCGTTGCGATCCACGAGCACGAGCTTTCACGGGCTGATATCGGTCTGGAGACTGGCGCTCAAGCGACTGGCAACGCGGACCCAGCGAGCCGCACAACTACAGAAGACGTACTGGAGCATCCAGACAGCGCCGACGCGCACAACGAGACTCGTGAACCAGCAGATGAAGATGTCCTGCTCAAGAGCGTGTCGGACCACGACGAGCCGATGCTCGACGAGCAGCAGCAGCCATCCGATGAAAAGTCGCATGAGCTTCAAGAAGGCGACGTTGTCGGTGATCATGGTGCAAGTGCAGTGCATTCGGACGAACAGCGCACAAGTGACGTCCCAATGCCAGACGCAAGTGCCAACGCGCCAGAGACCGAGCGTGCGATGTGTACTGGCGAGCTGACACCAGTCGATCCTGAGCACGTCGAGGACGCTGGCGCATCGAGTGAACTGCCGCCTCCAACGTCGGCTGCGAGCACTGCGCAGATCATGCTCGGTCGCGCGACGTCGCTCGCACCAGCAGATGACGACGCACTTGCTACTGCAGGTGCAACAGACAATGCAGTCGCTCAAATCACGCGACCGACTGAGACGCAGTGCACGAACTGGCGCGTCCGTGCAAACGCGTTGCTTGCGACTGCACTTGAGCGAGATAGTGCGCTCGACGCAGAGTACGCTGAGGCTGAGCGAGCCGCTCAAGCGCAGCTGAAAAAGTACGCGGCGCTCGAGACGAAGCGCAAGGTCCTCGTGCAACTCGACGCGCTGTCGACGTCTGCGTACGAGCTGCAGTGCCTTGTTGTGTCTGCAAACTGCAGTCTCGACCTCTCGGTCCGACGCGAGATGCTCCGCCTGCTGGACGACGCCGTGCAAGCGTCCGTGCGCGCAGCGTCAACACCGACTGCGAAGGTTGCGTCGTTGAGAGCTGGGATCGAGCAGGCGCTCGCACTCGCAAACATTGATGCACCGGTCGACATTAACCTGTCAGCACACGATCCACACGACAGCAGCAGCACGGACGACGTCGTGACAAGCTCGACAGTGTCGCCAAAGACAGACGCTCCTGCTCCAGAGCCAACTGCGAACAGCGTCGAGCTGCCACTGCCAACACTCAACGACAACAGCCACAACAGCAACTGGAACGACGGCACTGGATGGTTTGAGAACGCAGATGGTCCGTTTAGCATTGAAACGGTCGAGCCTGAAGCACCGAGCGAGTCGACAGCAACGACTACTGCGACCACAGCGCTTCCAGCGACGAGCGTCGCGTCGCTTGCACTCAAGACAATCGACGAAGACGATTCGCTTGCTGCTACAAGCGAGAGCGCGTCACTGTACCCGTCGACGCTCTTTAGTGCAATCTCTGCGTGCTCACCGACGTCGTTCGTGATGAAAGGCATGCAGAAGCGGCTGTTTGGCGACATTGCGCGCGCGAACGCGTACTACTACTTGCACACTATCGAGACGACGAGCGACAACGACGACGACGGCACTGATGACAGCAACAACAACAACAACGTTAGCACTGCTGCGCGAGTCGCCCGCCCGCCATGTGACTTTGGGTGCACGACCAGTGCGACAGCAGTGGCAGTCCAGAAAGTCGTGGCGCAGATCTCGTCGCGCATGAAGTGGTTCGACGAGATCACGTACGCGCTCGCACGCGCTAGGAGCGGTGGCGCAGACGCAACGTCTGAGCGCCTGAACCGCAAGAAGATGAACTCGACGATCCGGAAGCTCCACCTCATGGCGATCCAGCTCCACTGTCTCGTGTCACACATGTACTGCGTCCGCGGGCACGTGACGTGCACGGAGCACAGCTCGCTCCACGCAGCGCTCAACAGCTCGTTCTTTGAAAAGCGCATGATCGCGTACAAAGCCAAGCTCAAGCTCGATAGCGACTTGCACGGCGCGCCGGACGAGCTCTTGCGCGACACATTTGAGTTCTTCCCCGAGTTCCTCTTGTGCATTGAGATGTGGGGCTACGACTACCGCGAGTGCAGCGCTAGCAGCAGTAGCTCTACGAGCCCAAGCCACTGCGACGCAAGCAAGATCCGCACTGGCGGCAAAGCGCTGCCGCTCGCGTTCTTTGCGCGCGTTGAGTCGGCTGTGCTCGACTACGAAGCGGATGGGAACGGCTACTTGCACACGATCTGCGAAGAGCTCTTGACAATCGTGTGTCTCTGGAACGACTTTGTCTGGGGCGACAATCTCCAGTGCCTCTCGCTCGAGCGCATTGCGACGTTTGAGGCCGAAATGAAGAAGAGCTCGGCAAAGATCTTGCAGACGTACTCGCTCCACTTGATGGGATCGTGGGCGATCCGGCTCATGGCGAACCCCGACGAGCTCCAGAGTCTCCGGTTCACGCAGCAGAACGCGTATTACGCTGAGAGCTCCAAGATGCGCGGCCTCGCGTCTTCATCTTCAGCGTCATCGTCAGTGCACGCGACCGTGTCGTCGTCGAGCAGTGGCGTGAGCGTCAAGACACCAAGCGATGGCGACCACATTGACGACGACGACCGCGAGACTGTGAGCGCGTACTGGAAGCAGAAGCTCGACGACGGCGAGCTCGACAAGCGCGAGGCGCTATCTGCGCCACTGCGCCCCGAGACGATCGAGCGCTGGAGCAAAGCTGCTGCGAGCGCGCACTTGCTCAAGTGGAGTCGCGTGTTCCAGCTGCGCGGCGAGCTCGAGACGTACGGCGTCGTGCTCAGCGACTTTGTCTCGGACGTTGTGCGGTCGAGTGCGTCGACAGTCGACGACGACAACGAGGACAACGATGCAAGCAGCGAGATTGACGCAATGGCGCTGCTCGAGCTCTTTGCAAAAGCCCGTGTGCTCGGTACAGACGTTGCGAAGACGTGCGAGACGATTGCACTGCACTCGGCGTCGACGCAGCTCCCACAGGAAGCGATACCGCATGCGAATGGCGACACACCAATGAAGCCAGTTGCGACTCCAGATATCTCTGATGCAACTGCTACAGCAGCAAGCGGCGATGCAACAGTGCGGTCCGCAAGCGCTGGCGCTAGTGCTAGTACCAAGGATTCAGCTCCGAGCAGTCCGACGGACCCGTCGGCAGGAGCAGCGCTGCCGCAGCCAGACGTGAAAGACCTGGTGCAGATCCTTGCGTCGACACGAAAAGAAGTGGACGAGATCTTTTGTGCGCGCACGCGCTCGGGTCGTACGCGCAAGAAGCTCCAGGCTCAGTCTCTCCAGCTCGCGCAGCAGACGCTCGAGCTGTTTCACACAATTGCGACGCTGCGCACGAGCTGAGTGACGTGAGACCCACTTGAACGAGCTGAGAGATGTGAATGATGAACGATCCAAGTGTCTACTGTAGCGTGTCGATATCTGTCGAAGCAATGAGAACACAGCGTGAGCAGTACGCGCGTGCGTCGTCGTGTACGATGAACTGACCTCGTTCTCCTCGAGTCGCCAAGTGCTTCGACTGCTGATTGCTCGTGCTTGTCATCATCGAGACTCTCTGCGTCTCACGCAAGTGAGCATGTCGACGTACAGAGCACACATGAGCGCACGAGACACAGTGGGAGCAAGAGCACAAGAGAGAGAACGTGATGACTCTGTATTGACTGACTGATACATAATGTTAGGAACTCGCTAGTACGACTCGTACGTCGTGTGGGTATGCAAGCACTGCGACGTCTGCTGCTTTTGAGCTACTTGCGAGCGAGCTACAGCCAGCGACGCGAGCTAGTCGGCTGTTGGCGCCGCGCCAAGCTCTCTGCGCGTGTCTGCGTATACGCCTGCGTGCTCTCGTACGCTAGCGCCTTGGACTCTGCAGCGAGGCACCGGTGCTCGAGTGCGCGCGTGTCGGCCAGACGCAGCGTATGAGGCAGCAGCTTCAGTATCGATGGAGCAGCAGCAGGACGAAGAACAATGACTCGTGGTGACTGCGCTGCAATGGCACGCGTGTCTGAGATCATGCTTGCGGTCGTGTCTGCCTTCATGATCGTGGTCGAGGTCGCGCGCGTGCTTCGGTGCACGCAGAGCATCGGGATCTTCGTGGGCGGATAACCACTGTGGCGCATACGGCGAGCGTAGGAGATCACACCAGCGGGTGGTTTGGGGATCTCGCTCACAAACGTCGCCGTAGCAGCGCGCATTGGAGCTTGTGCAGCTTCGCCTGGCGATGGCGCCGCAGTGTGGTCAGTCGCGCATTCACTCACGCTCGTCGGCGGACCATCTGGAGCGTCGTTGTCGTGGGTGCTCTTGGTATCGAACTCGCATTGTTTGATCAAATCTGGTGCCTGCTGCACACTGGTGGCTGTAGTGCTCGCAGCAGCACCCCAGCGCGCTCGCAGCGTCGCGTGGTGCTGTAGAAACGGCAGAGTGGGCGTGTTCTTGTGCGGAGCCACAGTCGAGCTCGTAGCGCGAGCAGAGGCAGCAGCTGCTCATCGCGCTCGCAGCTGGGCTTGGTGTGCAGAGAGCGAAGACACGTGCGCCGCTGATGCCGCGCTGCTCTTGCTCGTCTCGCTCTCGCGCTCGCAGTCCACTTCGTGGTCGCTCTGCTCAGACGCTTGCTCACGCTCTTGCTCGCTCGCGCTGCTGCTGGTCTCGATCGCACTGTCGGTGTCTGAGCACTCGCCGTCAGTTGCTCCACAGTCAAGCGAGGCAGCGCTCTCTGTGTGCTCGCGTGCGGCGACGACGGGACGCGTTGAGACGCAAGTAGTGACTGCGAGTGGCTCGACAGGCTCGGACACGAGCAAGAGCGAGAGCGAGAGCGGCTTGAGTGTGGCGTTGAGTGGCTTAGTAGTGGCGTTGAGCGGCTTGGGAGTGGCGTTGATCGACGACGACAGTGCGATGCTGCCGTGTGTGACCGCTGCGATCGCTGCCGCTTGAGCTGCGATCTGAACCGCAGGCGTGAGAGCATGAGCGTGCGCGGCCATGCCCGGGTAGTCTTGAGCTGTCATGAGCGCGTTGTCTCGAGCAAGCTCGTCCTGAACACGCTCGCGTTCGCTCGTGCGCTCCGCTTCGTTTGTCACGCATCGAGCTGAGGTGTTGTTGTTGATGGCGGCGTCGGATGCAGCAGCCAAAGCGACTGCGCGACTGAGCGTCCGGTCGGCAGCGTACGCCGTGGCAGTGAGCGCAGTGGTCGTGGCGACAAAGACAGCAGCGGCGACAACAGGAGCGAGGACCGCGCCGTGAGCGAAGAGGAACGTGACAAAGCACAGTGCCATAGCGGCAGCGGAGGCGACCGTGGTTGTCGCGATGGAGGCAGTCGACATGATTGTGCGTGCGTAGTGGTCGTGGTGGTGAGCGTGTAGCTGATGATGTAGCTGTTGCTGCTGGTGCTTGTCGAGGCAGTGGCGGATTCGCGAATGCCAATCGCTCGTGGCTGCGCGGATACAGACACTGGCGAGCGCACCGTATGTGCGGTCTCCTGCACGCTTCCTCTTGATGTGCGCGACCGAGCCATCACGTGCCCGACGTGATGGCGCTCGACTACGTCTGCTCGGTTGCTCTTTGGTTACCTTTTGCTCGACTTGACGTCCCTGTCTAAGCGATCGAATTAACAAGTCAAACTCACTCAAAGAGTGCGAACAAGTGCAACGTCGAAAGCGACACGCGTGCTCGCGAACTAGCGAGCGAACACACACATGTACACAAACAAGCGAGCACTGTGTCACCACAAGATCGACCGTCACTACGGAATCTCGCATACGACGCCCATGCTGGCGCCGAGGTATTGCATGCAACTCACGCACTCGCTCGTCCAAGACCCAAATGTGTTCGTCTACCAAGCACGAGTGCTGGATGTAGTAGACTTACTTTCTCGCTCATGGGTACGCGCGTTCTCCTCATCTGAGAGAACTCGAGCAGCGACTCCAGCTCGCACAATCGAGCGTCACCACTACAGTGATACGGCAGTCGCAGCAGCAGTGCTGCAGTTCACACTAAGCTTTCACGTCGACTGTCGTCACACAATTGAGATCTGTATGGAGGATCACGCGATGGTGATGGCGTACTACAAGGCACTCGCGACGCTCTTTCTCGGGCACAAGCAGTACCGCACGGACTTTGGCGCAGTGCAGCGCGTGCTGAAGCAGTATGCACCCCGCAAGCTCACGCGACAGCAAGCAGAGCAACCTCCGACTGTCTCACGCGAGACCGTCTTGACGTCATGACTGGAAAGTCGTTCAGCCGCTACGAGACTCGACATCCAGGCAGGCATCGAGGTGCCACCAGCGATCGACAGGACCAAACGTGGCAGTGTGGCTGGTCTGCTCGCGAGTAGTGAGAAAGTAGTGAGAGTGAGTGCGAGCGCAGTCTGTGGGTAGCGGCGGTGGATCAAGGACATGCAGCCACCGATACGCATCTGGGCGGTGCTGACACATAGGTCTGTAACAAGTGAACGCGACAAACTCTAGTGATGTCCATGCGCACGCGGTGGTCGCCCTTTGAGAGCGCCGCGTCGTCATCGTCGTCAGTAGCGATCATCTTCACGAACTTGCCTCTCTGGTCATACGTGTCGAAGACCACTTGCCGCTCAATCTCAGACGGTTCGCGCCGTATGGCGTTCAAGCGAGGCGAAGACGAGAGAGTGAGAGACGAGAGGTGGTACACTTTCGTGCATGGACGACTGTAAAGTAGTTGGTTCGCTTGCTGCAGACTCTCTCTATCTCTCTTGATACTCGCCTTGCTATTTGGTATCACGGACTACTGCCTTCAGTCACTGCAGCGCTGTCAACGCACTCGCTCGAGGACTCAATGAGGCGCTCGATCGTGCGCCACTCGAGCGCAGCAGCGTCAAGGAGCTGCCACCGAAACTCGAGCGGTGACGAGTCCGGACGGTATCCGAGGTACCCGAGTCGACCGCAGTAGATGTACGGACCATCGACGTGTCGGATGAACAGCAGCACAGGGTCGTGCGCAGTCGTCTTGCTTGGTTCAGGCGCGCCACGGTCGTACGTTGCGTCGTTCAGCCGCAGCTCTGCATCGCCTCTCTGCGCATTCAGCATCCGCACAATCACTGGCGACTCGAGATGCTGCCGCTGCTGTGCGAACCACTGAAAGTACACTACAGTATCAGTGTTGGTATCACTGAAGGTATCAACTTTGGTATCACTGAAGGTATCACGAGCAACGTGCTGAAAGACGTTGTCGTAGAGCGACGCGCCTTGGACGTTCACAAACAGTGTGATGGCGTTCTTCCACGCCTGCACGCCGCTCATTTTCGAGAACCGCGGCGTGTGGTGCAGACACATGGCGCGCATGATCGTTGCTTTGCCTTTCGGCCAGATCTGCTTCCCAAGCCAGCGCGCGTGAAAGTGCTCGAGCTCAATGTCGAGCAGCTGACTCGACTGATGCTCGCGCTTCACTGATAGTACGGCTGCTGCTGCTGCTTGTGATGCTGGTGATGGCTTGTGGTCGCTTGACTGCTGTGTGATAGCAGCACTGAGGTCGACGACTGGCAGGTTCAGCTCTTCGTACGCTGGCACCAATGCACTCGCGTGTTGGCGCTGAATGCGTCGCTGCAGCAGCGCAGCTGCGAGCAGATCGTCTTGCTCTGCACTCGATGGCGCTGATTGCACGCTGCTACTTGATCGATCGGTGTGCGATGAGATCCGCGCGGAGCGACGTGGGTTTGCCCACGCAGCTTCGAATGCTGCTGGGTCGGCTTTCCGCTTCACGCGCTTGTGTGTTGGCGCGAGCTTCTGCAGACCGAGTGCGAGGATCTTCTCCTGGTTCTCGCGCATGCGCTGCAGACGTTTTGCTTCGTATGCATTCACTTCCGTGTCTGTCTCAATGTGGTCGTCATTGCTCACAGCGCGTTTCGACTGCTGTTGTTGTTGTTGTTGTTGCTTCTTGGCGTGCCACTCGGGATGTCGCTCCACGACGCTCTGTACGCTCTTGGCATCCTTGTTCCGTACGATTCGCAGCAAAGCGAGTGCATCGATGTGCGGCACGTGCTGCTGTTGGATTGCTTTGCGCGACACACCAGCGTCGAGGAGCTCGAGCACGCGCAGCACGTCATCGTCGTCGACACCCCACAGCGCCATGAACGATGCGACTGCTTGCTATGTTGTTGCTTTGATGGTCACGAAAAGCACGCTCGCCAATAAAAGTATCAGGTGTGAAATTGGTAGCAAACAGCTGCTACGAATGACAACACATGCTGTTCAATAGTTCCTCTTTATCAATGCTGTTTGTATCACTTTTGTACATACACAAACCTCTCTATGTATGCAGCTGAACCTCTGCAATAGCGTTTCCTGATCTTGAAGCGACGCGCTCGATCCAAACATTCAACAGCACTCTCACTCACTCTCACATACTACAACGACCAACAACATGGACGCGTCGGCCAAGGTGCGACCGACGCACTTGAGCGCGATCTCGCGCGACGACATCCGCAACACGCTGCACACGCACTTCCACGCGCAGGCAGCAAAGCGCCACGCTGCAGCAACTGCTGCTGCTTCTGGCGCACGAGCCACCAACGACAGCGCAAGCCACAACGCAAGCAACAACAGTGCAAATGCAAGTGGCATGAGCCATGGAAGCAGCGCAAGTGGTCGCAAGCGCGTGTTCTCGTTCGTGCAGGTGCAAAAGAAGAAGGTGTCGCTCACGAGCAAGCGCATCTTTGGCCACAGTGGACTCGGCAGTAGCGCCAGTAGCAAGTACTACATCCTCTGTGTCACAGTCCAGGACGTGTCAGCAACCACTCAGTCGCAGCAGCAACAGTGCCAGCTGCACTACTTGCAGCTCCTGAGCACGTTCCAAGTCGAAGTGCGGCAGTCGTGGGACATCAGTCGCCTCGACGTGATCGAGAACAATGGACTGACGTCCGAGAAGAAGCGCGGGTCCTTTGCGCTCTGCTTTGAAGGCGAAGAC
>JAASFL010000316.1:0-23022 GCA_023333735.1 Globisporangium takayamanum
CCAACGCCAGCGACGAGTGCAAGCGCTGGGAGGCAGAATGCATGTATAAGTACATACCTGACTGACGAGCGAGGCAGCCCTCGCCCGGACGGATATTGTAGGTCGCTAAGCGTACCTTGATATACCTCACTTTCACACACATTGGCGCCGAGCCAACTGCCGACCTCTGTATGCTCGATCTCCAGTGCCACTACGAAGAGAACCTCGCAACAGCAGACGTGACGCCGCGCTGGTTTGAGCAGACGCAAGACATGGCGCTATTCTACATCCTCCGCGAGCCAACGACAATGGCCAACTACTTTCGCGGCGGCGAGTACTACAACGAGCTCTACAGCGACGAAGGGAGCGACTACTTCATCCCCGTCACAGTCAACAACAAAGCCGTGAAGCAGCTCGAAGGCGACTGCTCGAACCTGTGCTTCCCGCGGTCAGTCACGCTCGACATTGCGTACTACCAGCTCGACAACAACGTCAAGCGCATCATCAAAGCAGAGCTCGTGTTCGCGGACTATGACCGCGACGCGAGCACGACCGGGTACAAGTTCAGTCTGAACCTCCATCCGCTCGACTACTACCAGCTCGTGATCCAGTTTGCGTTCGAGCGCCAGGTGTACATCCTCCTGTTCTTTGCGCTCGGGAGTGCAATGGCTGTCGCGGCGTTTGTGTTTTGGGCCGTCGTGCGCGTCACGACGTTCCTCGAGTCGCCGCCGCGCTTTCGGTTCTACGCCGTCTTTGCGCTCATTGCCCCGCCGCCGTCTGTCGGCGTCGCCATGGCGTCAGTCCCGATCCTCGCCGTTGTCTCGTCGTTCTACGTCCTGCTCAACAGCGACAAGTTCATCCAGAGCAGTGCCACGACGAGCAGTGGCTACTGGCTCTTTGACAATGTCTACAAGCACTACCTCGACGACAAGATCGATCCGGACCAAGTCGACGCGACGCGCAAAGGCCGCATTGGCTTTGCGTTCCTCGCCTCCAGTCTCTACCTCATCATCCTTGGTACGAAGATCTTCTTGCCCAAGCCTATTGCGATCTCGGAGAAGCTCATCGCCGAGAAGCACGACGACGAAGCGCGCGAGCGCAGCATCTGGTGGCCAACGCAGTGGAAGCGCGCCAACATGATGCTCGCGTCCGTGCTCCTTGGGTTCTTTCTCTGCCTCATGCTCGAGTTCTCGTTCTGGAGCTCGTTTGGCGACTACATGTTCTACGTGATCGGCTTGACTGAAGTCGTGAACGCCCAAGTCGAGGACTGGATCGAAGGGCAGCTGAAAGAAGCGCTGCTCATGGCGTCGCTCGTCTCAGCGCTCAGTCTCGTCGGCGGGCTCATGACATTTGGCGCAACGGACTTTGGGGACTTTGTCATGGGCAACACGCTGGACTTTGGCATGATGCTGCTTATGCGTGTGTACGCCGACGGCGTTCGAAGCGATCGGCGAGTTCCTCTCGATGATCTTTGGCTACGTCTTCACGAAGCTCAAAAGCACTGCGATGGTGCTGCTCGTGCTCTTTCGGAGCTTCAGTCGCTCGACGGTCGTACCGAACGCTGCAGGTGCTGCTGCTGCTGGCACAGACGCAGACAAGGCAAAGAAGAAAGCGGAAGAGGACGCCGCGGCAAAGAAGAAAGCCGAGGAGGACGAAAAAGAGGACGGCGCAACAGTCGAGCCGATCATCGACTTCTACGCCGGCGCATCGATGGAGCGCCTCGCGCTCTTCTACCAGCCGATCTTGATCTTGCTCATGATGTACTTCCGCGAAGAGCTTATGCTCCCGATCATCTACAACATTCGCGAGAAGGACATGGAGATCTACCTTTGGTACTCGCTCATCATCCTCTTCTTCCAGCTCGCGGCCGAGGTCTTTGTGCTCAATGTCGTCGAGCTTTTCCAGGGCTGGAAGCTCTACGACTACCTCGTCTACTGCCGCTACCGCTTCCTCCAGCGCGAGCAGCGCTGGAAAGGCCTCGAGCCGAACCTCGACGAGTGCATCGACGAGAACCTCCGGACGCTCGACCAGATGTGCTTCTCGTCGCAGTTCTTCATGATGTGCACGGTGCACATCACGGGCATTGTCTTCTTTGTCGTTGCGATCGAGATCATGGCGCGCGTCGAGTACAACTTGTTTGGCGACCCCGCGATGCCGATCCTCTTGGCGTTCGTGCTCTGCTGCGCCACGTTTGTCCACCGCTTTGTGCTCTTTGTCGCCGTCAAGCTCGAGTTCTGGAAGATCAAGCACGAGAACACGGCGTGGCTCGCGCCACCGGACGACGACGACGACTTTGGCGTCCCGCGCTGGGACGAGCTCGAGAAGATCAAAGGTGCGTCGCACGAAGCGTACTTGATGAACCAGCGCATCACGTCCGAGACGTTCCGGCGCAAGTTCCTCGACTACAACCGGTCGTGGATCGTGAACCAGCTCCCGTCGATCTTGACACCGCGGACGCTCCGACGCGCGCGGCCGTACTTGCTCTCGCAGCTTGCCAAGATCCTCGACAGTCTCAACCCTGCGATCTCGGATGACGACGAAGACCGCGATGGTGACGGTCAGCCGCACTTTGGTCCAGTCACGCTCTCGGCGCCGTCGCGCACAATCATTCGGCTCTGGCTCGCGCGCGCTCGGCGCATCCAGCGCCTCAAGTCCGTTGTCCAGCCGCTCACTCAGCAAGCGCGCAAGAGCGAGTGCGAGATGTGCCTCAGCCGGCTGCAGCTCCAAGTCGAGCTCGCGATCCCGATCGAAGTGCTCGGCGACAAGTTCGAGAGCATCTCGCTCACAGAGGAGTTCGACGCCGCGGGCTGGAAAGCGTTCTTCGCCAAGCACGAGAAGTTCAAGACGCTCTATCTCAACTGCGTCGTGCACCTCAAGACGACGCAAACGAGTCGTCGCGCCGGTCTCAGTGGCGACGACAGCACCGACCCGTTTGGTACTGGCGTGACCTACGGCAACGTTGAGCTCAACACCGCGTCGTACGCGCTCATGCAGAAGTGGTACAAGAAAGCGCAGGATCGCGTGTTTGGACAACATGGTCGCCGTCCGAACGTCATTGACGTGAGCGACGACGAAGAAGAGGTGCTCGCGCGCCACTTTGAGTGGACCAAGAAGCCGGTCGTCCTCAACGTGGCGTCGACTGCGCTCGCGCGCAAGTGGATCATGACAGCGCGCCAGTCGCTGCGCACATCCGGGCGAGCGCGCACGACGTTGCCAGAGAACCTCACAGCGATCCACCCAGCACTGCGTGGCGCGACGCCAGTGCCCAAGCCAGCGATGAAGATGGGCGCTGCCGGCGGCGAAGTGCTCAAGATGTCCAAGATGCGGCGCAAGTGACCAGACGACACGCGCGCGCTCTCTCTATACGTGTATGTAGATGATGATGATGATGATGAAGTCGTAGCAAGCTCGCCAGCCAGCATGAGACAATGGATGATGAATGGACGCGTCCTGTTGTCTCTCTTGCTGACTGAGTTGCGTGCGTGGTACTGTCGAGTCCTCGCTCTCTCTATGTGACCTTCTTCGACAGGTTCTTGAAGCCCGTGCCGAGGCACGAGAGGAAGACCGTCTTCGTCGCTGGGTCAGGCTTGATCTTGAACGTAATGCCAAAGAAGTCGCGGAGGTGGCGCAAGTACTGGATGCTGTGAAGATCAAGGCGAGCAAGCAGTCGTTAGTCCCATGGTCTCAGTCCCATGGCGCTTGCTACTCTTGCTACAACAGCTCAGCAGCACACAAGCGGCGAGACGTACGTGTACGGCGTGAGCTTGCCAAAGCGCACTTTCGAGACGTCTTCTGGCGAGAGCGTCATGTAGAGCAGCACGAGCGCCTGGTTCGCCGTGTCGACGCAGCCGCCTTTGCTGATCTCTTCGCACAGCAGACTCGATGCGAGCGTCGCAACGTCTTCTGGCAAGCTCCCACCAGTCGCCGCGGCTTCTGCACCGAGGTAGATCCCAGTCGTCGTCTCGGCCACGAGCGCGAGCGCAAAGCCTGGCGACTGGCCCGACTCGGCGCCTTTGTAGTGGTCCGAGTAGATGTACACGTCGGGCAAGAGCTTGTTGAAGAGTCCGCGACTCGTCTCGACGATCCGGTTCGACGTCTGCGGCGACACGCGCGTCGAGTACGCAACGCCACTGCACGTGTATCAGGCGAACAAGCAAGAGCAAGCGAGAGAACGTCAGTGGCAATGCCAGTCAAGCGCCAGTGGCGATCGTGTGAGGGCACGGCAACGCACCGTATTCTCTTGATGAAGCCTTCCTCAACGAGGTGGATCGACCGAAGCTGGCGCACGAGCGGACAAATGAAGATGACCTGCGTACACATACACAGAAGTGTGAGTGTGAGACTCTTGGTGCTTCCCACGCACAGCGCCAGCCACACTGACGGCGAGACACGTGAACGCACCTCGCCACCGCCAAGAGGCGGCGCACCGCGCTTCTTGATCTTAAAGTCCAGACCTTCGTCCAGTCCAAAGTGCTTCATGAGCGGCAGCGTCGTGGCTTTGAACGCGTCGACCGACACGTCGACGTTGTCGTTCGTGATGCCGCGCAGCACAGCGTGCAGTGGGAGCTTCCCAAACGGCGCGAGTGCTGCAAGTGGCTCGAGGAACCAGCCGATCGAGCGCTTTACGCCGCAGTCGTGCTCGATGTGACCGCCAACGATGAAGCCCGGCGAGTACTTGAGCTTCGTGCCGGTCTCATTGATCTCGATCTGGCTGCCATTCGTCACGCGGTCGAGCAGGCGCAAGAAGTTCGCCTCAAAGTCCGTCAGTCCCGGCTCTTCGTCGTCCGAGCGAATCTCGTCGATCACGATCGGCCGGCCGCTCAGCGTTGCGCACACGAGGCGCTGGCGAAAGTGTGAGCAGCCCTGCACGCGCAGCACACTGCCCTGGCGCTGCGTCTTCTTCACGCTCGTCTTGGTCGCTTGCTGCACCATCGATCTCGCTGTTGCTGTTGCAGTTGCTGTGAGGTGTAGTGATGATGGTGCTCGCAAGTGGTGGTGCTGCTGGATGTCGATGCACACACGAACGCGATAGACTTGCTGCTGCTTGACGCGTTGACAAGAAGCTGTTGCGACTACTCTTGCGGCGTTTGGTTGGTTGGACAAGCAAGAGTAACGTATACTGGTAGGCACAAGCAACTCATCGATAGTGCAATAAATAAGGTTTACAGATATACATGTATACTGCGTCGATCTGGTTTTACGCCATTCAAATCCAGTCGTTCGAATAATGTACATGAACGAATATATGCAATTCCATTGGCGTACAAATGTATTTTCACCTGTCATCGTATTTTACGCCTTTCTTAATCCCTATACATGGGTATAGAGATGAAAATGAGGTATCACCATACTAACCCGAACAGAGTCCGTTGTCATGCGGGAATCGACAATCGCTTCGTTCGCAATATCTTTTGGCGCCATGCACTCATGCACTGTAAGTTTGCTTTGGATCTCTACGTTGCGCTTGCACACACACACGTGTTTCCTGTGGAGCATGCTCGCATGTGCTGCAAACGCATGATCGATCGAGGCAAACTCGACTGTGGTTCGTTCCTGGGACTGAGCGATCGATCGCGAGACAGTCACTGCTTGCTGTCTTGCTTGCGCTCGCTCGCTCGCCATGTGTCGTAGACTACTCGTAGTGTTTGCTGATCACGCCCTTTGGCCAGTGCAATGCATCTGAATGCAAGAGCAAACATGCACATCGCCAAGCAGCAGCGCAGCGAACACGAGCACGATCATGAACGACACCAATCGATTATACCTGGAGTCTCTCGCTTTGCATGGCTTGCCCGTCAATCCCTGCGCTGCATGTAGTCGTTGCTCTTGCGCGCATTTGAGTGTCTGGGCATTGGTGGTGGTGGTCTCGTCAACCAGGTCAAGCTGGTCAAGCGAGCAAGTGCACCAGCACGACAGCAACCAGCACGACGAGTGTGAAAGAATCAGGTGTGACTAGATGTTTGTATGTGCGCTTTCCTCCATTGGCGGCGGAAGAGCCACGACTTGATGTTTGTATGCGCTCTGCGACAGATTTGCGCTGCGCGTCTCTTTGCTCATGGACATGGGTTCACATCTGGCCACGACCAACGAATGAATGAGTGAGTGAATGAGCGGGTGGCGATTGTGCTGCTCGAAGCTCGATGCTTGTCATGCTGCTGCTTGTTGTTGTGCAAGTGTGCATACTGCGCTCTTGTCTTGCTCGATCGTGGCCATTATGCGCGCTCGATGCAAGCACATTTGTGATACCTTTTGCCGATGCTTGGTTTGCTCCAAGGTAGCGCGAAAGCTAGGTGGTCCAAGTACGCTTTGCACACGACTTTCTATGCGTCCAGGACGTGGGACTCGCTCGCCATGTTGATTGCCTCGAGTCCCGAGTCTCGAGCCTCGCGAACCAAGCAAACGGGGATCGCGCACATACAAGTGCGGCAAATTCAACATGCGCACGAGCTCCTCGTTGAAGAGCTCTGAACGCGGCGCTCCACGACGAGAGGAGTTTCACGACGCTCGAGTGTGGTTGGTTTCACTGCCGCCTGCTCAAGGCAAGCGCTCGAGCTCGAGCTCTGCCGAGCCAACATAACACACAGCGACAGCCGCGCACACACTTCCAGCACCAAACAAACAAACAAACAAACAGCAGGCGCCCCATTTGCCATTTGCTTGCTCCCTCGGACGAAGCACGCGCGCATTTCTCTGTGGTCAGCCGCTGGCTCCCTCCTCTCGTCCACGACGTTGACGTTCGGGCGCTCGTGCTGCTGCTTGCGCGTCACTCGTGCCGCCGTTGGTCTCTGTGGCGAGGTCCGTCTTGTGTGCCTCGTGCGTGCGTGCGAGCAAGTGGCTGGTTTGTCTGCCACCACCATCGCTGCTCTTCTTCCTCGCCGCCAACCGCCGCCGCCGATCATTAACCGATCCGTCGCCTCATCCGCACAGCTCGCTCCTCCTCCTCCCTCTCGCCGCCGCCGCCGTCGACTTTCCACGCTTCGCAAGTGGCGCAAACAGCAGCAAGAGCACACGCACGAGCAGCGACGATGAACAAGATCCCGGTCGTGCAGCCGCAGCTCGCGCGCGCCAAGACGAGCTCGACGCGCAACACGAGCCCTGTGAACGGCGACAAAGCAATGGCAGCAACTGCCACTGCCACTGCTGCCACTGCAACTGCAGCAGCTGCGCCATCGGCTGACAGCAAGCTCCCTGCACCACAGCAGCAAATGCAAATGCAAATGCAACAACAGCAGCAACACCACCAGCTGCAGCGCAAGAAGAGCGTCGATGAGCAGAACGAAGACACAGACGAAGCCAAGCCGCTTTTGGACCAAGTGGACAAGTTCCACCCAGAGCTGCTGCCACTGCTGCACCCAAACAGCTTGCCGGAGCAGCACCACCACTGGCAGCTCGACGACGTCGCCGACGCAGTCAAGCTCGCCCACTTTCTCCAGGACCGACTCCTCTGTCTCCCCGAGCTCAACCGCAACTCGCCGTGCTACAGCGCACGGAGTATCGTGCTGCTCTACACAAAGATCAAGTACCTCGAGACGTTCCCACCTGCACAGATCGCAGCGTACGCAGCGCGCGGCGACGCCGAGTACGACGAAGTGCGGCTGCTCCACCAGCTCGCGCGCGTGACCTCGAACACGGAACTTGTCTCGCGCCTCGCTGCGCTGCTCCACATTCCAAACCACGGCGACAAGTGGACCGAGATTCTGAAATTTGTCGCTTGCGCATTGCCATTTGCAGAACCGACTGAGTCGCTTCTGATTCGCGGTTCCGACGAGCGCTCGATCCTGTGCCCGACTGCGAAGACGAACAAATACAACGGCTCGACCATTCCACCGGCTGGCGATGCAAGCAATGTTGCACGCGCAAGTTGCACGTGCTCGAGCATCTCGCGCGCGGGCTTCCAGCGCTGCGAGAAGCTCCGCCAAGAGCTCTTGCTCAACTCGCTCTCGATCAACCCGAACTCGCAATCAGCGACTGCGTTCTTTGACTCGAAAATGAGCGATGTGCGCGACCGCGTCGCAACTGCGCTTGGAGTCGCCGATCTCGTGCGCGACGATGCGCTGCGCGTGCTGCTCACGCCGTCGGGCACAGACGCTGAGCTCTTGGCAACGTCAGCTGCGCTCGCTCGCGTGTTCTCGGGACTGGAGCTCCGTGGCGGTGTGCGCAAGGTCACGAGCATCATCACGGCACAAGGCGAGATCGGTCGCGGGTCGTCGAGCGCATCGGGCGGCAAGCACTTTAGCGACTTGACTCCAAGTGGCGAGTCAGTCGTGCCGAACGAGCCGCTGCGGCGGTACTCGACTGACCTCGTTGAAGTGATGGAGCTCACGGGCCGCGACGACTCGGGTGCGCTCCGGTGCGTCGACGACGTTGTGACGGAGACTGTCACGCGCTTGCTCGCCGACCCGAATGGCTCGAATGTCGTGCTCTTGCACGTTGTCATGGGCTCGAAGACCGGCTTTGGCTCGCCGTCGCTCGCAGTCGCGGATGCACTCGCTGCTGCGCACCCGAACCGCTTGCTCGTGGTTGTCGACGCGTGCCAGATGCGTTTGAGTCTGTCGGCGTTCCGCGCATTCTCGGCGCGCGGGTACCTCACGCTCGTGACTGGGTCCAAGTTCTTTGGCGGCGCACCGTTCTGTGGCGCAGTGCTCATGCCGATGCGCTGCGTGTACGAGCTCGAGACGACTGCCGTCGAGCAGTACGCTGAGCTGTGCCACCCGCTCGGGCTTGAAGACTACTTCTCGCAGTACGACTTGCCTGCGTGCATGAAGAATGTGCGTGCGCGCATGGGTGCGTTCTTGAATGTCGGGCTCTTGTTGCGCTGGGAGAGCGCGCTCGCAAACATGGAGCCGTACGCGCGCATCCCGGACCACGCGATCGCGACGATCTGCAAGACGTACGTCAGTCGCACAAAGGAGCAGCTCCGGAGCAGCAAGTGGGGCGCTCTATTTGAAGTGCTTGAAGATACGCCAATCCCAGCGCGTGCTACGATTGCGTCACCTTCAAGCAACATTAGCAGCAACTGCAATGGCGCCAAGGACGGCGATGCGAGCGACGCGCAGAGCTCTATTCCCGACGACGCACCGATCGCTCCAATGGACAGCATCGTGTCGTTCAAGGTCTTTGATGCGCGGCGCCAGGAGCACCTCGACGCTGCGCGCATGCGCGACTTGCACACGCTCTTGTCGAAAGACCTCTCGGCTGTGCTCCCAGAAGACGACGCTGTCGTTGCAAAGACCAAGTGTTTGCTCGGGCAGCCAGTGCAGCTCGGGAAGCAGCACGGCGCTGTGCTGCGCATTGCGCTCGGCGCTGACATGGTCAACACCGTGTACTACCGCGGCTTGCGCGAGAGCGTGCGCGCAGTCGTGGACGAGTACGCGCAGCAAGACGAGCTCGTGCTGCGCAAGATGGCGCTGATCCTGCGCCACTGGGACGTGCTGCACCAGACGTTCATTGAAGCGCGCGTCGCAGCGCCGCTCGTCGAGCTCCCAAAGCCACTCAGCGACTGGAACTTCAGCGTCAAGAAGCCGCAGATCGAGCGCGTCGTGCGCAAGCTGTGCGCCGACGGTGTGCTCGGCGCTGCGACAACAGCAACGCCACTGACGCCACACGCGCTCGAGCACGAAGACTCGAACAAGCTCGCGCTCGTGTACGACCTCGATGCGATCGACATGGCGTTCCAAGCGCTGCTCACGTCGTTCCCGTCGCACTTTGAGCACCGGTTCGCGATCAAGTCGTGTCCACTCGCGTTCTTCTTGCGCCGCGCGATTGAGAACGGCGTCGGGCTCGAGTGTGCGTCGATTGTCGAAGTGCAGCATGCCTTGCGTCTCGGCTGCGCGCCGAGCAAGATCGTGTTTGACAGTCCGTGCAAGACGCGCCGCGACATTGCGTTCGCCTTGAGCGCTGGCGTCGAAGTGAACGCTGACAACTTTGACGAGCTCGAGATCATCCGCGCGCACGCCGAAGAGCTCTTCCAGTCGAACTTCCCCGAGTGCACGCCGCGCTTTGCCGGTCACTTGCCGCGCATTGGCTTGCGCGTGAACCCGCTCCTCGGCGCTGGGAGCAACAAAGTCCTGAGCGTCTCGACCGTGCACTCGAAGTTTGGCGTCCCGCTCACGCCTGCGAACCGCATCAAGATCATCGAGTTCTTCCGCGAGAACCCGTGGATGAGCGGCTTGCACTGCCACGTCGGCTCGCAGGGCTGCACGCTCGAGATGCTCGCGCGCGGCGGTGCGATCATCTCGGAGCTCGCGAACGAGATTGACGCCGCCGCCGGTGTGAGCCGCGTCAAAGTTCTCAACATTGGCGGCGGCTTGCCGTCGAACTACGACAGCGACGACGTGGCACCGACGTTTGCGTCGTACGTCGACGTGCTCCGGACGTGCGCGCCGCTGCTGTTTGAGCGCAATGGCCGCACGATCTTGACCGAATTTGGTCGCGCTGTGAGCTCCAAGACTGGCTGGACGATCAGCGAAGTCGAGTACGTGAAGCAGCATGAGCCTGTTGAGAGCAGCAACAACAGCGACAACAGTGCGCAATTGACGCAGACTGCGATCATCCACGCCGGCTCGGACCTCTTTGTGCGCACGTGCTACGTGCCGGCGCTGTTCCCGCACCGCCTCTCTGTCTACAAGTACGTTTGCTCATGGTCGCTTGCAACAACTAGATGATATTGTGGATGCTGATGTCACTAACGACACGTGCAATGTGTGCCTGCTCTTGCATCCAGTGCAAACGGTACCGAGTCGACTGCACCGCTTGCGACGCAGAACATCGCTGGTCCGCTCTGCTTTGGCGGCGACGTCATTGGACGCCACGTCGAGCTCCCGACGATCGCGCGCGGCGACTTTGTCGTGATCCACGACACGGGCTCGAACACGATCTCGCTCTTCAGTCGCCACTGCAGTCGCCCAGCGCCTGCTGTGTACGGCTACCGCAGCACGGGCGACGACATCACGGTCGATCTGCTCAAGCCTGCCGAGACGCCCGAGGAGGTCATGCGCTTCTGGGGCTAGTGCGCTAGCCAAGAGTGAGTGAGTGAGTACGTGAGAGAGAGAGAGGCATGAAGCAGCGTTGGTGCTAGAGAGCTCACAGACCGCAGTCGTGCTCTTGTATATACTATCAGTAATCTATCTTGCCGTGAGCGCATGCGTTGTTGGTGGTGGTGGTGGTGAATGAGGTCTGGAGTACGGTCGCTAGACTTGCATCGCTGTTGCGCTGCTACTCGCCAGGTTGGTCTCATGCTGGCGGCTTCTGCGACCGCAGCTTTGCCACGAGGGTCTGGATCTTGCCGTCTTTCAGGCGCACGAGCTGCTCGAGCTTCTGTACCTTCATCTCGAGGATCTGCGTGTGCACAGGATGATCGTGAACGAGCACACACATGGACTCGGTTAGTCTCAACCTCGTCGTTGTTGACGACACAAGACACTTGCGTACATGTAGGCGTGCCACAAGACACTTGCGCACATGTAGGCGTGCCACAAGACGCAACGCACCTGGATCGTCTCGCGCTGCTCTGCGATCGTAGTGTCTCGCTCTAGGATCTCGGATCGGGCGTCTGACGCAGCGCACTCGGTGTTGGCTGCGTACACTTTGCTCACAGACGCGTAGTGCTCGGCACTGAACCCTGTCGGGAATCCGTGTGGACTCGTTGCGACCTGTGTGTCGCTGCTCGCATGCGCTGCGTCTCCTGCTCCGAGCGACAGCTCTTTCATTTGCGCGATCGGCTCTCGTACTTCAGCGACTTTGTCGAATGGCGACGGATACAAGTGCTGGCTCCGCACAGACGCCAGTCCACTACCTGGTGTACCGACAACAGACGCTCCACTGGCACTGGGACTCGGACTGTACACTGCGTTTGCTGCATACGCGTCGTCGTTGTTATCCGCTGGACGTCTCAGTGATGCTGACAGCGGTCGCTTCTCGCGGTAGCTCGCGATCTAGCAGCATCAGTGCACATGCAGAGTGTTAGCGCGACTCGACAAGGTGTGTAATGTGATATGAGTGTGCTTGTGCACACAAAGCACTTGCCTTGAGCTGGAGCTTGACGAGCAAGTGCTCGACAGCACCAGGTCGGCACTGCACGAGATCGTCGATGTCGTCTTTCGAGAGAAAGATGTGGAGCTTCTTGAGCACTTTGCCTGCGCATTGCAAGGCAAGCGGACAGGAGTGAGTAGTTGCGTTCGACTTGTCAGCACCACCACAGGCACTCACGCACGGTTGAGCGTGATCCAGTTGTAGAGCTTCTGCTTGGCCGAGTTTGCCGGACTGTAGTTGTGCATCTGCACGAGCTTGGGGAAGTAGAACGCAACGACTTCAGCTGTGAGGATGCCGTCGCTAAAGTCGCGCGCAATGCTCTTTTTCGGCCGCGAGAGCGGGATCTCGTCGATCCACGCGTACAGCCGCTGCAGCGTCTCGTCATCGAGCGGCAGGTCCATGGTGTTGCTGTTCCTGCGCTCGAAACACTTAGCACTCGTCGCCTTGAAGCCACGTGCACTACGAAAGGACGCGACGTTAATATCAATTCGATAGTGAAAGCAAGTGTATATTTTCTCAGTTGCCAAAGCGACGCAGTGCTGCTTCCCGCATGAGCTCGCGCTTGTGCGCCATGACGCACTCACTCGAGCAGTACTTGTACTCGAGACGCAGGAACGGCGACTTGCCGGCAAACTTGCCGCATGCATCACATGCTTTCCCAGCTGCAGCTTGCCGCTCCGCTTCTTCGCGCTGCGCGATCTCGCGCGCCTGTGCGTCTGCAGCGTCGCGCTTCTGCTGCTTCTTGCGCTCCTTGGCGCGCCGTCGCTTCTCGGCTTCTTTGTCTTTCTTCTTCTGCTCCATCTCGGTCGTGAGCGCAGTCGGGATCTGCGACGCCGAGTAGTCCCACGCATCCGGGTGCTCTGCGAGGAACCGCCGGAACGCATTGCGCGTCTCTTTCGCGCTGCAGAGTGCGTACGCTGGACGACTGCGCAAGTCGAGCAGCGACGGGTTGGCACCGTGTTCGAGCAGAAACGTCACAATCGGCGCCGCGTCGTTTGCTGCAGCGTAGTGCAGCGCAGTCATCAAGTGCGTCGCGTCGACTGCGTTCACATCATCACTCGTGACGCTCTCGAGCGCCTTCAGCTTGCTCAGCGCACCGTCAACCACGAGCTGAATGATCAGCGGCAGCGCTTCGACGGTCTCTTCTTCCTCTGCTTTCTCTTCAGCGCTAGCGTCCATGGTCGTAGTCGCATCCGACGCACTCTCGCTCGCCTTTGTCTTTGCTTTCGCTGCTTTCTTGGGCTTGTCGGACGGCGACGGTGTCGCTGGCAGCGGCGCAAAGCGCACGCTACTGAGTTCTGCGCGCACGCGGCAAAGTTCTTCAAATGTCGGACGGAACGTCGCGAACGGAATGCGACGCAGTCGCGGGTCACTTGCCTCGAGCACTGGCGTCTTGCCACCAAAGAACGTCGCGCGGTCAGTCTTGCCACTGGCGATGAAGATCAAGTCGACCGACGCGAGCTCAGTGCGCCACTGGACGAGCAGATCTGCGACGTCTTGCTTCAGTGCGGCTTCATTGTACCGCCGCAGCGTTGCACCTGCAGACTTGGCTTTCCCGCCAGACGCGTCGTTCGCTGACTGGCTCCCGCCCTGCTTGCGCCGCACGGTGTAGCGCTGGAACGTCTTGTGGCACAGCGCGGTCTCGCGTTCAAAGATCGCGCCAGCAAAGCGGCCGCTGCGGAGCAGGAGCACCGCCCACTTGAACCGCGACGCGCGCACGTCGTCGAGCGCCGTGTACGGGTCAAAGCTCTCAGTGTCGGCGCGCGGGAGGATCGTCTTGAACACTTTGAACACGCTTTTGCCGTCCGAGAACTCGACCACGGGCTCTGTCGTTGTGTACACGTCGTCGTCGTCGCCAACGTCTGATGCCCCAGACGATGACGACGCAGACGACGACGAGGCAGACGATGCGTACCCGCTCGCGTCCGTATCGCGCTTGCTGCTGCTGCTGTGCTTGTGCGCTTTGCTCGTTGCAAGCAGCGCAAGTGCCTCTGCTTCAGTCGTCACGACTGCGAGTCCTTTCGCTTTGCGCTTGAGGTTCAAGCAGTGCCAGTCGGTCTTAAAGTGCGCGTGCTGCGCATCGAGCGAGTCGAACGCAGCGATCTCGCACGTCCCACAGCGCAGTCCAATGAGTTTCTGTGTGCCGTCGTGGAGTGCAGATGTCTGGAGCGCAAGGCGCGCGAGTGCGTTTGCAGCTGCTTCGTCGACTGCTGCAGCGGTCAGTGGCGTCGATGGCGCCGCGCGCACGAACTGGCGGTGCTCGCCTGCGACTGCGCGGACGGTCCACTCTGCGACGCGCGCGTTTGTGAGATCGCTAAGTGCGATACGGCCGTATGCGCGCTCGCCGCGTTGCTGCTGCTGCTGTGACCGCGACGTCTTCCCCATCGTTGATCTGCTGATCTGCTGATGTGCTGTGGCTGTTGCTTGTGTGTGAGAGGCGCAGATCGAGGAATGACACCGAGGCACAACATTGCAAGTCGTCAAAATAAACTTGGGTTTGTATTCAGTATACTAAAGTCAAATCATCAAGCAAATCGACCAGCACTCATAAATTCACACACACTCTCCTTACACTTGATCAACCTATCCACTTACGAAAACCAAATGACCACCAAAGTGTCCTGTATCCACCTCAGTGCAAGACTATCGTGAGTGTCGAGAGCACTCGAGCATGGACGCGATGCCAGCGCTCTGTTCTCCAGAGCGCGCCAACACTGCGCTGCAATCGCTTGACAGCACACCCGTGTTGGCCACTGAAACAACTTATGTGGTCGAGGTCGCATGCCAGCAGCGTGGACAGCTCACTAGACTTCGCAGGAGCCGATCGAGAGCAAGTCGGTTCCAGTGAGTATGCTCGCTTGTGCCATCGTATCGCTATCACTTCAGTCCAATGGTTCGATCAAGAGACTGTAGCTGTTTCCAATTCCTCTATCTATCTCTTGTTGCTTTGTTGTCGTTGCAGCGGCTGCAAGACTCACGTGCACCACTCTGTAGCACTAGTCTTGTGTGCCTTCAGCGCGGGACTTGGATGTCAGGACTCGTCATCGCAACGCTCTTATGAACACTCAAGTCGCTCGCATCGACTTTTCCACATACGATTGCCTTGGCTCTCACAACCTCGCTCCGCTATCGTCTTCACGCGCGAGCAGCTCCTGACTCATGTGTTGGTCAAGGTCACAGATGGTCAAGGTCTATTAGCTTGGACTTTATGCTTGACAACGAGGTCGCTTGGCTACATCGCACATACACTGGTATCGTGTGTGGCGAATGCATGCAGATGGCGTCACGCTGTCGTGACGTAGCGAGTGCGTGCGCTTGAGTGTTCGTACTCCCAGGACGCTGGTGAACACTCCTGGAGGTCGATGCTGAGATGCTCGGTTGAATGGTTAGTAGTGCAGTAAATGAGGTATTTTCTGCGACTTTCTCTCTCAAAAGGCGACGCAATCGGGAAACGAAAGAAACTCGAGCGAGCGAGCGAGCGAGATGAAGGCGAGCGCGCTCGAGCGACGGCGCAAGGAGCAGGCATGCGGCACGGGCTTCCACGTGCGCCTGTGGTGCAACACCGACCCGTGCGGTCTCATCTGCGCCGTCCTCTCATGGTTCCTCGTGCTCTACGCCGAGTGCGTCGTCGTGGTGCGTCTGCTTTGTATGATTATGCTTCTGCTGGGTGTTGTCTATCAGTGCTTGTGAATGTGCGCCTACATGAATGAGAGATCGATCGCGAGTGCTTGGCAGCATCGCCCGACTCGCTGCGCGCACAGAGTGTGTCGGTCACTCGTATGTTGTGGTGCTGTCGTTCAGACGCAGAAGCAACTGCTGCTGTTGTTGTGACGAGTATCTCTAGCAATACGAGCAATGGCTAATGCGTGTGCTGGTCGTGTCTACATTGCGCATGCTTGGCAGGGCGTGGTGATCTACCCGTGGATGGGACTCTCGCTCGCAGGACTCGTGAACATCTCTGCGTTCACTTTAATCTGCTTCTTGGCGCTTGTGTCGCATGGCAAAGGTATGCTCGACCACACTGTCCTGCTCAGACGCTCCATGGTCTCGTTCGTCTGACGATACGCCAGACAGCGAGCGCACACAGCTAACACACTCTCGCATATACGTGTGTGTGCACACACTAGCAATGCTCACAGACCCAGGCGCTGTGCCGCAGACGGCGCTGCCACTCGCGCTCATTGACTCGCCGAAAGAAGACATTGGGCGGTATGCGTCTCTTGTATCATTGCTCGTGCGTTGTCACTGCTACTGCCACTGGTTCGCCCTCTCACACTCACTTCTTCCTATTATGTGATAGGATTGAAGAGCAGCGGTACCGCACGTGCCGTCGGTGCCGGCAGTTCAAGCCAGGACGCGCGCACCACTGCTCGATTTGCGACCGGTGTGTGATCAAGATGGACCACCACTGTCCGTGGGTGAACAACTGCGTCGGGCTTGGGAACCACAAGTTCTTCTTGCTCTTCATCTTCTACGTCTTTCTCCTCTCGCTCTACGCGCTCGTGCTCGTCTCGCTCCGCTACGCGCGCTGCATCAACGAGAAGTGCGTCTCGTCCAGTGGCTGGCGCTGTGTGTGCATGAAGCTCGGTCCAGTGTCGCTCACGCTCGGCTCTCTCTTTGTCTGGCTATCTGCTCACATGCATAGCTGTCCAAGCCACGGTGCACTGCGCGTCGTGTTCCTCGTGCTCGAAGCCGTGCTCTTTGGGCTCTTCACGATGTGCATGATGTGCGACCAGTATAGCGTCATCACGACTGGCGCGACGCAGATCGACCGGCTCAAAGGCGAAGTCGGCGACTCGCTTGGGATCCGTGAGGTCTTTGGTGGCGCGAGCGGAGGCTTTGCGCTGCATTGGCTGCTCCCTGTGCGCATTTGGTTCCCTACGTACGTTTCTGTGCTCTGAGTGTGTCTTTGTTGTGATTGCGTTGTGATTGTACTGATTATCCTGATTGCATGGGTATGTACTGATTGTTTTTCGCGTCGTGATTGTTTGTGAAGATCGCTGAAGAACCAAATCCTCGGGTACGTGCTCGAGTCGGAGCTCGCGTGCACAGAAGATGAAGCGACCGAGACCGACTCGTTCTTGCCCGAGTCGCCAACAAACGGTAGCAGCAGCAGCGCGTCGTCACTGACGTCGTCGTCAATCACAATGACCGAGACGCTCGAAGGCGGCTGGTCAGTCGAGAAACACGTGCCGAACGACGCGGCTGCGATTGTCTAAGGCTCTTTGCTGCAGTCGATTGAGCGATTGGGGGCCGCAGCAGCAGCATGCACATACACACCCGCATACAACAACTCTGTCGCGTTGTACGAGCCACGCGCTTGTTTGTTTTTGTGGTGCTTGATGGCACCTCGTTCGCTCTCGTGCCTGATGACCACACTGTCCGTCCTTTGCTGTTCAAGAAGAGCAGTCGAGCGCCACAAATCCACTGCGGTTCTGCAGTACCAGATGGAGATCCGACTTGCATTACAGCAGCAATGTCTTGGCTATCTCCATGAGCGCATGTGACCAAGAGAGACTGGCTCGAGCGATCCTTCAGCAGCAGCAACATGGCGAACGCATTCGACATGCGCAATGCAAACAACGCAGAAGGAATCGAATGGCTGATATCTTACAGGAGGTGGGCATGCAATCGAGCGAATGCACTAGCGCGTGTGCGCGTGCTGATGAGGTGAAGCGAAAGCGACGGAGACGCACAGATCTCGAGTGCTCGTCTGCAGCTTCGACGAGCAGCGAGCGATACATGCGTCTAGGCAATCACACCGGCTTCCTTGAGTGCGCGGTGCGCATTGCACGCGTGCTTCTTCAGCCGCGGGTCTTCAATGCTCTGCCAGTCCTGCACAAGCGCCAGCACTTTGCTCGCGCTCGCAGCCTTTGCGAGCTCGTCGTGGTACAGCGGACACAAGCTCTCTACCACATGGAGGCTCTCGCGCTGCACTTCTGGGTTCACGTCCGGACCACCGGCAGCGCAGTCGACAATGAATTGCCAACCTGTCGACGCGACAAACGCCTGGCGGCACTCGGGGTGATCGCACAGCCGCGACAGCGCGACGCCGACGAGCCGTGCGACGTTTGCGCTCGTCGACTGCCCGAGCACAACGAGCTGCGGCACGAGCGCAGCCATCTCCGGCCGTGCAGCTTCGTCCTGCGCCGAGAGCGAGATCGCAGCGAGCACGCCTTGGAGCTGCGTGTCGACAAACTTGCTCTCGAGCAAGCTCTTGATTGCTGCGACGCCGTCGCGCACGTCGGCAGTCGTGAGCGGCGCGGTCTTTGGGAGCGCTTTTGGCGCTGGGCGCTTCACACCAGGGCTTGCGTGCGTCTTCTCGACCAAGAGCTGGTTGCGCTTGAAGAAGAGCTTGAGCTCGCTGTACAAGTGCATGAGCGCCGTGATGTCGCCTTCGCGCCGCTGCACTTCGACAACGTACTCTTTTGGGGTCTTGAACAGAATGATGTTCAGAGTCACGCGCTGCGCGCCGCCGTTGCGCCGAAACGCGACCTTCCACTTGCACTTGTCGCTCTTGAACTCAAAGTCCGTGTCGAGCTCGCAGAGCTTGCGGCCGACGACGCTGCACACGCGCTGGATCGCTTCGAGCTTCACGTGGAAGTGCGTGTGGAGCTCGAGGCGGAACGGCGGCGGCGGCAAGTCGCGCGGCGCGACGCCAACGTACTTGGTCTTGTCCATCCGGACGCCAAAGCTCGGCGCAGCGTCGGCTTTCTTGATTCCGATCGAGAACGCACTCGTTGTCTTGCTCTTGGCAGTTGCGAACGCCATCGGCGCGCCAGGCATGCCGCTCAAGCCCATGCCGCCGCGCATGAGTCCGAGCGACGGTGGACCAGCAGCCGAGATCGTCTTGGCCATCGAGCGGTACTGCAGCTGGTCTGGTGCGTCATCGAGCCCGAGCGTGCGGAAGACTGGCTTTGAGTCGTCCTGGAGCGCCGGCGGTGCGTCTGCGGTAGCTGGCGCAGCCACTTGGTCGCGCTCGTGCGCCGCTGCTGCAGCGTCGTCAGTGACTTGCTTGGTATCCCGGTTGTCCATGCTTGTGTTTTAGTGTGTTCCTTCCAGTTGTTAGTGATGTCGTCGTTCGTTCAAGGCACGCGAGCGAGCACGTGAGAAGTCGAGCGAGCGAGCGAGCGATGATCGATCGATCGAGCTGGAGCCTGGAGCTGAGGACGCGACGAGCGATTTCGGGAAATGGGACCTCGTGAGGCGAGGCGTCGTCCGCGCTTGCAAAAATAGGCAGCAAATCGATGTGTGCCACACCACGTAAAGGTGAAAGGCGAGGCAAGGAACAATGGATTCTGTGTGCTGTATTAATTTACAATGACAAACTTGGACTTGACAAATTACTAGTGAAGGTTTCACGCACATGCTCTCAGCATCATTACAAGTCCAAATGAACAAGTGCAAGTGTATCGAACAAAGTGTGAATCTATTGTTGCACAAATGGGAGATCAAGATGGCCAGTCGCGTGTAACGCTCGGATCGCCAGGCTCTAATTCGTTGCACCAGAGAGCTAAACTGTATCACGAGAACGCACCTCCGGTGTATCACTATCATTTTGTAAGCTCGCCGATAAGATCGCATCCTGCATTTCTTGCTCAGCGCACTCGTAATTCGCGACGAGAGCTCGCACAACCCGTAACGGCTGTAAAAACGCGGATACAGACAGTCCATCTGGCGTGCGAGAATACGACAGGAAGGTTGCGCGCGCACAGACTGCGCTGCCGAGACAAAACATACAAAGGTCAAGTCAATGGAAGCCAGCCGATTTTCGTTCCGTTCCCAATCGACAGACGAGTCAGCGCTTCGCCATCCGTTCCACATCGACAAAGCTGCCACCTTTTGATAGCAACAAAATATGCTCCATCAAGAATCATTTTGAACGATGAAGATTGCATATATACTCTTTCATTTGTCGATAACTGCACGCGATAGACCAAGTGGCTTCAAAATTATGAAAATACTTCGTCTGGTATAAAATTCACATTTTGTGCAGCAGGAGCGAAACAATTCATTTTGAGATATCTTTCAGATATGTTTCGCCTCTTTACTAAAATCACTTCTTTGGAAATGACGATCTTTAGTTCACTCTAGCGAATGAACGACCACAACCTGGTTGTCTCTGCTCGGTCTTTGTTGTCCTAGAGTCTTGAGGATCGCTCAACCGTGTCACACCTTCTCGCCACTCGCTTGATGATCTCAACCCACTAGATGAGCTAGGCACTTGGCCAATGCGACTTGGATCACGTGAGCTGATAACCACTTGAGCTTGGAGGTGAGCTGATGAGGAGACTGATCAGACTGGACTGAGGACGACTTGGCTAGTCTCAAACAGCAAACTCTTTACTCACTCTTGAGCACTCTTGCGTCACGACCTCGATCGACTCTCTCGATCGACTCTCACGACACACACTAGAGCAACCAGGACATCGCGCTGCATCCGCGTGGCAACACACATCTTCGCCTTGTCTTGGCATGTACATACGCCGAGAGCTCTTGCGTACAAACAGCAGGCTTGTTCGAGAGTGCATTCGTGTCTTATTCCCAGCTCTCGACGCTCTCTAGCAAGATGGCAACCACACTGTCCACACTTGGTTGCTCGATCAAGTCGAACCTCGACGTCGTCCCCTCGAGATGAAGTGAGCGCTGTAAGACAAGTGCGTCCAGGCAAAGTGCCAAGCAACACCAAGAGCCAACAACCAGGAAGCAAAGAGACAAGAGACTGCAAAGCGCAAATGAAATGAAATGAAGTGTGTTTGATTGATCGACAGAGCGCGACGTCTTCGCTACGCTCGCATCCAACGCGTCTGCTGCCGACACGACTCGATTCGACTTGACACGCTTAGCTCGTGCCAGCGTACTGGAGCAGCATGATGCCGAACGCGATGATCACGATGCCGCAGAAGAACGCGCTGACAAAGTACGTGCCCTTCGGGTCGAAGCGGAAGGCACCTGGCAGGAGCTCCTTGAGCGTGATGCACGTGAGCATGCCCGCCACGAGCGCGTACAGCGTCGCCTGGAGACCGACGCTCATGCCGCCCGAGACCGCCACCCAACCGATGAACGCACCGAACGGCTGCGCAATACCGGACAGTGCCGTCCACTTGAACGCCTCGAGCTTGCTGCCCGTCGCGTAGTACACTGGCGCAGCGATCGCAACGCCTTCTGGCAAGTTGTGCAAGATCACACCGATCGAGAGGATGATGCCCGTGCGCAGACCCTGGAGCGACGACACAAAGAGCGCAAGACCCTCTGGGAAGTTGTGGATCGCAATCGCGATACCGCTCATCATACCCGCGCGCTTGTACTCCTCCTTCTGCGCGTGCTGCTGCGCCGTGAGCTCGCCCTCGACTGGGCTCTGCAGCGCGTGCGCGTGCGCGTTCGGCGTGCCGTTGTCTGCTGGCGACTCAAACTCGCCCTTCTCTGCGGCGTCGCCGCTCGCGAGGCTCTTGTTGTTCATCGGTGAGAGCGCGTCGTGCGAGTGGCGGTGGCCATTGCGCTCAAGCACTTGGTGCACGAGGTACTCGACGAGGAGGATAATGAGCATCCCGAGCGTGAACGCACCGATCGTCGCGAGCCACGAGTGGCCGTTGCACGTCTTGTCGCACACACCCGCGTTCGCAGTCGACCCGCCGTGCTCGTACGCCTCTGGGTCCGCAGCACCGCCGACCGTGAACGCCGCGCGGTAGTACGCCGTCGCCTCTGGCCAGAGGTCGGCGAACGCAATGAAGACCATGACACCCGCCGAGAGCGAGAACGCGATCGAGAGCGACTTGGGGTTGCTCAGGAACATGAGGCTCTCGACCGAGATCACGAGCACCGAGAGCGTTGTGGCAATGCCACCGAGCACACTCATGCCCATTGCCGTCCACACGACCGTGCTCGTGATCACACCTGTGGTCGGAACGATGCCGTTGTCATCCGGTGCGTCGTCATCGACGTCCGTGAGCTTGAAGTAGCTCATCATGTTGTTCTCTTCGTGCTCGAGGATGTGGCAGTGGGCAACGTACGGCTCGGACGTGTCAAAGTTGTACTCGGCTGGACCGCGCGTCGAGCCTTCGATCAAAAACTCATCGGGCGTACACGCGACGTAGCACACCTGCGTGATCGTCTCTGGTGGGCGGGTGTCGGCGTTCGGGATCACAACAACGTCCTTGAGTGCGTTCGTGTCGATCTCGTCATCACTTGGACCGCACTGCGCGTTCACCAAATGCCAGTGGAACGGGTGCGGGTCGTCGGTCGGGTTCTTGAACGTCCAGCGCTCGACCTTGCCCTTCGTGCACGCGAGCGTGCTCTTGATCGTCGTCATGTTGATCTCCTGGTCGCGGTACCGGATCATCGACTTGGATGGACACAGCAGCGACGCCTCCATTTCACCGAGGAAGATCGCGCGCTGCTTGCCGCCGAGCTCTTTCCAGAGCGCCTTGAGGTCCTTGAGCTTCGTGAGCTGCGACGGGATCTCTTTGCGCACCATCGACGCCTTCTTGAGCTTCGCACTCACCCGCAGCTCCATGATGCGCGGGTCGTACGGCGTGTCTTGCTCGACCGTCGGGATGTCCGTGAGCTCGTACTTCGTACCGTCTGCGACGTCCGTGAAGTCGCAGATGAGCTCGAGACGCTCGAATGGGTAGGCGTTGAGGAACTTTGGCACCTTCTCAGTCTTCTGGAGGAAGCCCGAGTCCTTGGCGATCACGATGCACTTGTCGGCGAACGGGATCGAAAAGTTGTAGTTGCGCGAGTTGGCGTTGTTCGTGAGACGGAAGCGCACTTGCGCCGTTGGGACCTCGAGGTACGGCATCACGACGCCGTTCACGAGGTTCACCGTGCCGAACGACTCGGGGATCCACTGCGTCACAGACGAGCCCTGGCAGTTGTCGTCCGAGTACATGAGCGCGCCCTTGTTGCTAATGAGACGGTCGCCGATCGCAAGTGGAATGTCGGTCTCGACGTTCACGTTCAAAGCGGCTTCGCGCGCCTTGTCTTCAATGACGTAGAGACCAAAGAGACCGGACC
>JAASFL010000317.1:0-22970 GCA_023333735.1 Globisporangium takayamanum
GGACGGCGAATCGGTTCTCTGACGTCCACTTGATCCGCGTTGCCGGCAGGTCGCGAAGGCGAGTGCTCATTCGCGACGACGACTTCACGGTCTGCCAGTCATGCGCGTGAGTGAGTTTGGCATACGCGGCAGCCGGCGCTGCAGCGCGAGCGAGCTCCACTGCCGTCGGCGTGACTTCTGGCATTGGCGCGTCTTCGTCCATGCTGCTGTTTGGGGGTGAACTGTTTGCGTGTCGTGCTGCTTGGTCTCCCGTATCAGCGTCGCCTGTTCCTAGAACCAGGCAGTGTGGAGACTGCGAGCGGAGACTGGCAGCCGATCGGCTCCCCTTGCAGTTCACCATAAAGAGCTTGCCGCTTACGACGACTTGGTCCATCGGCCTCCTGTGTGGGGCTACTTGGCTCGAACAGTATCGATGGGCGACTGACCACTTGTGGTGCTTGCTATAAGATGAACCGCACGATCGATGCGCTGCACAAGTGGAAGCAGACGCAAGCGCAAGAGATGCAGAGCGCGATGCAGCGGATCGTACGCTTGTGTGTCTGTTCAGACTCGCTTGTTTGGTTGCTTGAGAGAGAGCGTGTGTGATGAACTCGTCCTTGTCGACTGCTCTCGTGTACAAGCAGGAGCAAGACACCAACGACGCAGCAGAGCGACAAACAGCAGTGATGTATGCGACTGAGAGCGAGACGCAAGCACTCGAGCAAGCGTATGAGGTGCGTTGTCATTGCTGCAATCGCGACACTTTCCAGCGCAGCCTCACACGCTCACGCGTCTCTTGTCTGCATAGCGGAAGAAGCAGCAGTGGGAACACGATCGCGAGATGCAGAGCGCAGACAGAAGACGTTTTGAAGCATCGTTCCAGGTACGCACGGCTTGAGCGCCTCTCTCTATGAACAGCTCGTCCATGCGTCCACCTACTCCTGGCGTTGTCATTCCCAAGCAAAGACACCCACTCACTGTCTCTCTGGCGCTCGTGCATAGGCGGTGATTCCCAAGAGCACGCTCGTAGATGACGACGTTGCGCGTGTCGAGCAGGTGCTGTCTGAGAACGCGCACAGTTCGAGTGGCTCAAGCGCAGCGCTTGGGCTGATTGATCGCATTGACCAGAGTGCAGCAAGCTTGGCAGCGACTCGCCTGCGCACTGAGGTCTTTGACATGGGCGTGCGGGAGCTGAGCTCAACGATCCAAGCGTCGCTGCTGCTCGAGATCGAAGACGCTGAGAGCGCACTTGGTGCGAAGTGATTCGCTGCGATTGTCGCTCTCCCTCTCTGTGTGTTTGGCTCTTTCTCTGATCGGCTGTCCATGTGCGCGATCTCCTGTGTTGTGGTGTGACTGTGTGCTGCTCAGACATGAAGCTGCTGGACGTGGAGGTGCGTGGCTCTCGCGTGTGCTGTGACATCGTATTGCCTGGAGACTGAAGCTAAGACGTGCTGCTGTGTGTCGCCATCTCTAGGCATTCGCTGCCGACTTGGACTCGGTGCTCGCCCAGTTCAGTACTGCGCCGCTCTCGAGTCCGACGATTGACGACGTATCTGCGCCAGGAGGTGGCGAGGAGGACACGAGTGCGCACTCACGAACGTAGCAAAGAGAACCGATAACAAAGTGCGTTCGCACCACCTTCTGTCTCTTCATGCGCTACTAGTGGATGCGTCGTGTCAGTGGCGACCAGATCCATCGTATGCGAGTACACACAGACAACGATGCTCTCTGAGCAGGTTCACGTGGCGTTTCATTCACTATCGACGCATGGAGCTGCTCCAGTGGCTGGGCATCCTTGTGCTCGGCAATGTTACGACTGGCTCGACCTCGTCAGACCCACTTTGGTGCCATCAACTGCTTGCTTCCCTCCATCGAGGCGCGCATGCACGTGCGTGAGCAGCTCGCTACACCCACGCAAACTTCTCGTTTGCGATCCAGACAGGAAGTGCAGCTGCAGCGGCGTCGCGATGCTGTGCAAACACCATCGCGCTCGAGAGCGAGTCTGGACGTTCACTCGCTGCGATCTCGAGTGCCGATGCGACCTCTGGCGCAAAGACCGCAGCAGGTGGGTCCCAGATCACAACGTGCGCGAGCTTGTACGCTTGCGCTTCAGCCAACGCGGCAGCGAGGAGTGCGCGCACAGCGTCGTGGCGTCCAGACACTGGGAACCGCGCGCGGACAATGTAGAGCGTCGACTCTTTCAGGTTGTGGCACCACACGACGAACGCGTCGTCGTCAATGCGCATGCCGCAGCGCGTTGGGAGCTCCGGAAAGCCGCGGATGCGTGCGTAGTGGGCACCAATGCAGAACTGCCACTCGACCGAGTCGCGCGTCGCGAGCGGTGCAAAGACCTCGCGGTCCGTGTACTCGGCGCTCTGGAGCTCGGCTTCGATGCGGCGCGTGTCTTGGGCGAGGAACGCGTCGAGTGCGTCGTCGAGAAAGAGCAACGTGCCAGTCACTGGCGAGCGTGGGTCAACGCCGTCGATCGCAGCCGCGTTGCGCAGTGCAGCAGTCGGGAGCTCGGCCATCGTCGACGGGTACAGTCGCCAGCCGAGGCGGTCGTAGAACGTCGGACCAATGTCCGAGTACAGGACTGACGCGACTGCGCCTGGCAGCTGCGCCATCGTCTTTGCGACTTCGGTCAAGAAGAACGACGCGAGCCCTTGCTTGCGGAACGCTGGGAGCGTGAACACCGAGCCAATGTGGTGCGAGAAGCCGCGCACGAGCTCGCCGCTGCGCTTGCGGAACACGCAGTCAAAGCGGTGGCTCTCGCAGTGCGCGCAGATCGCATCAACGCCTGCAACAAGCGCAGCGTCGCTCGCATCGTCACTCGCGTCATCATCTGCGAGTGGCGCGTGGCGCTCGACGAGTGCCCAGAAGATTGAGCCACGCTGCGAGAACGGCGTTGCGCGCTGCAGCGCCTCTTTGCGCTGGTACTGCTCCTGCGTGAGCGCTGGCGCGCCCCACATCTCATAGTCGTCGACTTTCGTCTGCACCTTGAGCTCCTCTTTCGTGAGCTGCACGAGGCGGAACCTGCGCGCGAGCAGCGACTCGTCCATCGTGCTCGTGGTCGCCATTGCCACTTGCAGTTGACGTTTTGAGTTTGCGAATCAAAATGGTTTGAGTGGCAAACACGTACAGTCGTCTCTCACTCATGTGTGTATTTCAGGATTTTAACGCGAAGATCCGCAGAAAGAGGATCTAAGCGAGTGACTGCAGTGCACATGCAAAGATCTCGTTATGAGAAGAGACATGGCGACTGGACTGCGCTCCTGCTGCTGTGTGTCGGAGAGAGAGCGAGCGAGAGGCTTAGAAGAGCTTCACGTCCTTCTTCTTCGCCTGCTGCTTCCACTTGGGGAGCTTCGCAAACTCGGCCTTCGTCGAGCCCATGACTTCGAGGAACTCGGCGTCCGTCAAGTACGACTGCCACAAACATACGCACAGTACAGTGTCATCTCACTTACATACGCAGACATGGACACGATCCTCAGACGTCGTGGACACGTGACGTACCTCCTTGATCGTAATGTCAATGCCGTCGACGCCAGCGACGAGCTGCTCGTACGTGAACGTCTGGCCCTTGCCGCCTGCAACAGCCGTCACTGGCGCAGGCGCGGGCGCTGCTGCTGGCTTGCGGAACGACTCGCTCGAGACCGTGCCCGGCGCGTCCTTTGGGCGGTTCTTCTCCTTCTCTTCCTTCAGCTTCTTCAGGCGCGCCTCGTACGGGTCGAGAAACTCGTTCTGCGTGAAGAACGCTGGGTCCCACGCCAAGAAGTTGCTCGTGAACATCGGCGGCTCGTTGTTGCAGTGGACCGAGATCACAGGCGTGCCGTCTTCGCGCCCGTCGCTCTTTGCGAGACGCAAGTACTCGTCCGCGAGCGCAATCGCTTCGCGCTTCTCCGCTTCGTTCGCGCCGTCGCCGATCCAGATGTACAGCGACGTGTACGTGTCGAGGAGGAAGACGTCGTCGACGTTCAAGTCGTCCTGCGCAAAGTCAAAGATCTCTTCCGCGTGGAAGTACCCGTATGCGTTCGAGCACTGGAACAGCCGCGGCGTGTGCGGCACTTCGACTGCGGCCTTGGTCTTCGCGTACGGTCCTTTGCCGCCGAGGAAGCTCCAGAACGCGTCACTCTCGTGCCCTTCCGCCACGACTTCGACGCTCCGGTTCTTCTTGAGGATCGCCGTGATGCTCGATGCGATCGCGCGCTCGGCGTCGCTGCTCCCAGCGCCCGACCACTCAAACACCGTCTTTGGCGTCACGAGGATGAAGCAGTCGCCCGAGTTGAGGCTCGCTGCGACTTCGCTCACTTGCGATGCCACGGTGTTGTCCGCGGTCGTGCCCTTGACGTGGTACAGCGACACGCCGTCCGTGTCGTACGAGTCCGTGTCCGTGGAGTTCGTGAAGCCACTCGCTTTGCCGCCAGCGTGGACGATCATCTTGCCGCGGAAGAGCGCGCGGAAGTGCGCTGGCTCCTTGCCCTGCAGCACGCGCACTTGCACTGGCGAGCCGCCCATGTCATCGTCGAGCTTCTTCGCCCAGAGCGCCGAGCTCGCTTTCTCGTCCGTCGTCGACGCGCGGCCTTGCCAGAAGTAGATCACGTGCGTCTGCTTCCCGCTCGGCGGCGTGACGCTGTGGAGGATCACGTAGCTGTCGCCGCCGTAGAACTGGCCGTACAGCGCCTTCGGGAGCTCGACCTTCTCGAGGTTCTCAATACGCCAGACCGTGACGTCGTGCTTGCCCGCTTGCGTCGGGTCCGCGCCGATGCTGTCTTCCGACGTCGCAGTCGACGACAGCAGCGCGTTCACGTCGAGCTTCTTCTGCGACGACGTCGCAACGCCGACGCTCGCTTGGCGGCTAAAGTCCAAGAGCGGCTTGGGCTGCGTCCAGGACTTGAACAGCGCTTTGAACACCGGTGGCTCGCCGTCTTCGACGACGCGCGTGATCGGCGTGTGCACCGAGCGGTTGTGCTTGGCCAAGTACTTGGTCGCACACGTCATCGCGTTCTTGCGCTCGGCGTCCGACGCGCCTTTGCCGACCCAGACAAACACGGCGTCGCCGACGTCGATGATGAACACGTCTTCGGTCTTGAGGATGCTTTTCGTGAGCACACCAGTCGATGGTGTGACGTCTTCGACCTTGAGGTCGCTCGTCGAGTCGCTCACGTGCAGCACCGTCGTGTTCTTCTTCGCCATGCGCTCGTGCTCGTCGTCCGACTCACCGACGCGCGTGACGTCGATGTAGCCGCCGAGGATCTTCCAGAACGCTGCGTTCTTCGGGTCTTCGTCGATGAACGTGATGTTCGCGCGGCTCCCGCGCGCGTCGTTGTTGAGCTTCCGGACAAACTCGAGACCCTTTGCTTTCTCCATGCGGTTCGCCGTCTTGCCGTTGAACACGTACAGCTCCAAGCCGGCGTCGAGGACGTAGACGTCATCGGCTGTGAGTGACGTGTTCTTGATCGGCACTTGCGCCACTCGCACTGTGCGCTTGCCCTTGACTTGGAACAGCCGCGTCTCGTACTCGTCGCGGTTCACGGTCTTGAAGCCACTCGCGACGCCGCCTTCGAGGTACTCGAGCCCGATCTTCTTGAAGTACGACAGGAAGAGCTCCTGCAGGGCGTCGATAGGACACGAATGCGTGTGAGTGAGGCTGTGTATGGAGATGCACGAGTGATAGAGAGAGCGCTAGCAATGACAACGCACCGACTCGTGGCCCTGGCACTCGCGGTACTGCACCGGACCGCCGCCGAGCGACTCATCGAGCTCGACGGTCTTGTACGCCGCGACGCCGCTCTCGTCCGCCGACGTCTCCTTCCCGAGCCAGAAGTGGATGTTCCACGTCAAGCCGCTGCGCACACACACACGTAGGCAAAGCGAGAGCGTGAGCATCTGAGCAAGCAAGCGCACGAGAGAGGGGGAATGGGCTGCGAAGACAGAACGCACCTCTTCTCCTGCGACGTCTTGAGGAAGATGTAGCTGTCGCCGTTGTGCAGACGCCCGAGCTCAGACGCTGGCACGGGCACTGGCTTGAGGTTCTCAATGCGCCACGCCTCGAGGCCCGGCTGCTTGCCGGCGGTCTGGAACGCTGCGTCGACCGACATGCTCGCTCGTGTGGGTGTTGCTTCTTCTCTCGACTCTAAATCGGAACTGACGGGGGCGAGCAAGGGAGCAGCAGTAGCAGCACGAGCAGCGACGTCAGTGACTGACTCCTTCCTTCGTCGCCACTATCGAACGACGCAGAGCATACACCCACAGACACCCATGCACACCCACACTCACACAGACACACAAGCACAAGCACGCAATCTACAAGGGGACAGCCGCGTTCACACGAGCGCACGAGCGCGCGCGAGCAAACACTCGCACACAAGCAGGACAAGAGCACACACAAGCACTCTCTCACTCGCTCTCACTCTCGCTCACCTCCGCGCGCTTCCGTGGATTGCCGAATGACCGTGGCGCTGCTTGAACCCACGCCGTGTGCGGTCAAAAATCATGCGGCGCGAGATCTAAACGGCCGACGCGCAACGCACGCGCTCTCGGAAAAGACCGCAGCTAGGTTTCGTTATGATGTCCTGCCGATTGCTTTGGTTGATCGCGTGCGGCCCTACTCGAGGGTCTAGTGTACACTCGTGTCGCAACAATTGACGCTCGCACGCACTTCAACCGAATCTATCCGGACAACACGACAATTGGCTCTACAAAACAGACAATTATCCTCGATATACGCGTTTTGTCTTTTTGTCTGCTCGTTTTGTCTGTTTCACAACAGCTATTTATGCTTTTCACTAGCATGTTTGCCGATAATTCGCATACTACACACATTACCCACTAAAACTTGCCACACTAGCACCACAAAAGCACGATACTCGACAAAATAGTCCCGCCACGCGCGCTATTTGCATGACGCGACTTGAATTTAGGTGTGAGTCACTGATGTGTCCTGGGCTCTCGCTCGCTCGCTCCGAATGATTTGCGTTGCCCCAAGCAGCTCTCGCGCCCACCAAGCAGCAGACGCGTGCCAGCACAGCACCCGCTCACTCGCTCGAACCGCTCGGGCCGCACCGCTCACTCACTCACTCGCACGTTTCTCACACCGCCGCCCGCACACGCGCTCGTCCACTTGCTCGCTCGCCCACCAGCCTCGATGATGCTGCGCGCCACGACCAGCACACTCGCGCGCTCAGCGCAGCGCCAGCACCAGCTTGTTCGCACAGCGGTGTCCGCATCTGCGACGCAAATGCGCACGTTCGCATCCGACTCGAACTACGAGATCAAGGAGCCAACGCGCGAAGAAGAGGCCGAGGTCGAGCCGTTCCGCAAGAAAATCAACGAGCTCAAGAAGTACAACCCGCCTATCAAAGTGGGCAAGAAGGGCATCAGCATCGTACGTTTGCTCCCATGTGTATCAACTGCAAGCGTATGCGATGGACCCGAACTGAGATTCTCTCCTCTGTTGCTGTGTGCGCAGGTGCACGACCCACTGTACAACAAAGGCACGGGCTTCAAGACGGAGGAGCGCGATCGCTTGGGTGCGTCGTGCACACGTTGTCGTTACTTGCTCGCTCTGCATTCGCTCTCACTCACTCTACTTGCCTTGTTGTCGGTTGCGCAATAGGACTCCGTGGGCTCGTGCCGCCGCGTCGTCTCAACATGCAGACGCAGCTCGACAAACTGTACGAAGTGTACCAGTCCGAGCCAGATCCGCTGCGCAAGAACATGTTCCTCTCGGACCTGCAGAACCGCAACGAGACGCTCTTCTTCCGCCTCTTGATCAACCACATGGAGGAGATGGGTACGTGCGTCTGTCCATTCGACTGCCACATGGCACGACTGGCTGGCTGTCTCTCACGTTCGCGTCTACTACGTGACTGCCTCACTAGCGCCGGTCGTGTACACACCGACGGTCGGTCTCGTGTGCCAGAAGTTCGGCAGCATCTTCCGCCGACCGCGCGGCATGTTCTTTAGCGCCGAGGACCGGTCGCACTTTGGCGCGATGCTCCACAACTGGCCGTGCGACGACGTCGAAGTGATTGTCGTGACTGACGGCAGCCGCATCCTCGGCCTCGGCGACTTGGGCGTGAACGGCATGGGCATTCCGATCGGCAAGCTCGCGCTCTACTCAGCCGCTGGTGGCATTGACCCCCGCAAGGTCCTGCCTGTGATGCTCGACACTGGGACGAACAACGAGCAGTTCCTGAACGACCCGTTCTACTTGGGCATGCAGCACCCGCGCTTGACTGGTGAAGCGTTCTGGTCGGTCGTGGACGAGTTCATGCGTGCAGTGCGCCACCGCTGGCCGAACGCGCTCGTGCAGTTTGAGGACTTTTCGAGCGACCACGCCGCGGATGTGCTCAACGCCTATCGCCTCAAGCAGCTCTGCTTCAACGACGACATCCAAGGCACGGGTGCGACTGTCCTTGCCGGTGCGCTCAGCGCCTGTGCGCGCGTGCAAGTGCCGCTGAAAGACCAGCGCATTGTGATCCTCGGTGCTGGGAGCGCCGGTCTCGGTGTCGCTACGACGCTGCTCCAGGGCATGCTCCGCGAAGGTCTCAGTGCCGACGAAGCGCGCAGTCGATTCTACATCATGGACCAGCACGGACTCATCGGTGCTTCGCGCGGTGGACTCTCGTCTGGTCAGAAGTACTTCTCACGCACAGATGTCGCAGACAAGACGAGTCTCGTCGACGTCGTGAAGCACGTGAAGCCGACGATGCTCATGGGACTGAGCGCTGCGCGCGGTGCGTTCACGCAAGAGGCAGTCGAAGAGATGGCGAAGCACGTCGCGCACCCGATCTTGTTCCCACTCTCGAACCCGACGTCGGTCGCCGAGTGCACGGCGCAGCAAGCGTACGACTGGACCGGCGGTCGCTGCGTCTTTGCGAGTGGGAGTCCGTTCGCACCCGTGACGTACGACGGCAAGCAGTTTGGCGTGAGCCAGTGCAACAACATGTTCATCTTCCCAGGCGTCGGTCTCGCGTGCACGGTCGGGCAGATGGCGCGCGTGACCGACCGCATGCTCTATGCAGCAGCAAAGGCGCTGTCGCAGTGCATGACACCGGAGGAAGTTGCGAACGGCCAGGTCTTCCCGTCTGTGCGCAACATCCGCCACGTGTCGCTCAAGGTCGCGACTGCTGTGATGCAGTGCGCACTGGACGACGAGATCGCAGGCTTCCGACCAAAGATCCGTCGCGGCGCGAGTCTCGAGGACTACATCGCGTCCAAGATGTACTTCCCGCACTACCACGCACTCGTGGAGTAAGGTGAGAGAACGAGAACGAGTGTGGGAGTCTTCAGTCGGTAGATTGGTAGCAAGGGGCGACAGGACGTGCAGTGCTCAGTGGCAAGCACGTAGTGCCTTGGATTCAACACAAGACGCTTTTAAGCGAACTCTTTGCTCTTCTACGCAGGCGCAAAGCCCTTCTAAGCAGGCACACGACGGTTCTAAGCGAACGCAAATCGTCATTGGAAGCGAGAGAGTGGTGTGGGGGTCTATATGACTCGCTGGGGATGAACGTCGTTGTGTGTGTGAGCTGACTATCGCAAGTCTTCGGGTGCATCGACAGTGGCGACTGCTGCGCTACGGTCGTGGTGCAAGCAGCGCAAACTTGGACACGAACGCATCAAAGAGCTCGCCGCCGCTCGGGTCGTCCGTGATGCGTACTGCGTGGAGACAGCCAGTGACTGAGCCGCGCGGTGCGTCAATGTCGACGCCGCTCGCGTACTCGAACGCTTCACCAGGTGCGAGCACTGGCGTTGCGCCAACGATGCCAGGCGAGTTGCGCGGCAGCGCCACGCGCTGACCTTTCTCGCTCTCGAACGTGTACTGGCGTCCGAGGATCTGGATTGAGTCATGTGGATCTGTGAAACAGTTGCGAGTTGGTCCCAGAGCTCTGTCAGTCACTCTGATTCAGACGAGAAGACGAGACAAGTCATTGAGAACGAACGACGCACTCTCGTTCGTGATCGTGATGCGGTACGTGAAGCGAAAGATGTTTTGCTCGGGGTTCGAGTGCGTCTCGACGTACTGACTCGTCGCCTCAATGCGCACGCCACGTGTCGTTGTGACTGATGCGATCAATGGCACGACAGTCGTATAGCGTGACGACATTGCATATCAACTGTCGGTACGCTGCATACATGTGCAGATGCAAACGCACCGCTCGAGCAATTCGCCAGGAGCTGCTGGTCTGAGAGCTCTTGGAGCGCACTGGCAAGTGTATGACAAGAGCAAGAGTGAGTATGAGGAGCAGATGCATTGGTGCCGTAGACAGAGAGAGAGAGAGACGCACATGATTGCTTCGTCCACTTTGTTGCTGATCTCCTAGCGCATGCACAAGCGATACGTACACAGTCGTCACACACATGCGATGAGCAATGAATGACGTGTGACTGCGATCAGCTGCAGTCAGGACATACCTGTGGACTCGTCAAGCTAGCGCTTTCGCGAAAGCTTTCGCGGATGACGTGCACAAGATCAGTTGGCTCGTCGGTCTCGTACGCAAAGCCCTGCTCCTCGAGCGTCAAGTACTGTCCAAGCGAGCGGATGTCTGCGACTCGCAGTGGTGGTGCTTGTGTGTCTGCGCCAGTGCCGCCAGTGCTGTCACTGCGATGCGCGCGTGCTTCGACAAAGTGACCCGTGCCCCACTGCTCGAGACGCAGCGCATTGCGCAGACGGAACTGCGGCGTGCGCTGCAGGTCTTGCGCGTCGCGCAGGAGGCACTTGTAGATCGCGCGCACGGTCGCTGCCTTCGTCATCCTTCCTTGCTTGCCGATGTGGTCGCCACGCTTTGACTTGCAATGTGAAGTTGGCCCTCTACAAAGTACGATTATTGGATCGGTGACGAATTTGTCAGTCGGTGACATCTGTCCGTGGTAGCAGTAGAAGATTTAGCGCCACACAAACAACAAGGCGAAATCTTCGACCGCCCGCACGACGACTCGTTCACCAGCAGCAACCATGATGATGGTATGTGCGCTCGCTTCTGCCTGTGTACTTGAAGGGGACGACGTGCGCGTGTGTGCATGATGCATCTGTGTGTGTAGATACAAAAGGCACTGATGCGTGGTTATTTGAATCGCATCGTGCGACGATGACAACAACGACAACGATGAGCGCAGCAACCGCAGATCATCCTGCTCAAGGAGGGCACAGACACGAGCCAGGGGAAGGCGCAGCTCATTAGCAACATTAATGCGTGCCAGGCCGTGATGGAGGCCGTGCGCACGACGCTCGGCCCGCGCGGCATGGACAAGCTCATTCACACTGGCAACAAGGTGCGTGCGATCGGATCCTATCATCAGTACGAAGCGAGGCGACTGCTTGTGTACTGACTGACTGACTCATCGCTACATGTGGGAACGGAATGCGCTGCAGACGACGATCTCGAACGACGGTGCGACGATCATGAACCTCTTGGACGTCGTGCACCCAGCAGCGAAGACGCTCGTGGATATTTCGCTGTCGCAAGACGCTGAAGTTGGCGACGGCACGACGTCCGTTGTGCTCCTCGGCGCGGAGTTCCTGCGCCAGGCGAAGCCGTTCATTGAGGAGAACATGCACCCGCAACTCATCATGAAGGTGCGTACATTCGCTCGTGCGAGTCCTATCGACACACATGAAGACTGACGCTTGTGACTGTCTCGCGATCGCATCAGAGCTTCCGCAAAGCTGGTCAGCTCGCTGTGCAAAAGGTCAAAGACATTCAAGTGCGCGTCGCAGACTCGGACGTCGTCGGTCGTCGCCAGATGCTTGAGCGCGTCGCTGGCACTGCGCTCAACTCGAAGCTCATTTCGCGCCACAAGCCGTTCTTCTCGCCCATGGTGCGTCCAGTGTCGTCGCTCGTGTCAGAACGCACAGGTTGTCGGTTCTAACAATTGCTGTGACGGTATGTGTTGTTGTCGAAAACAGATTGTCGACGCAGTGCTGAGTCTCGATGAAGATTTGGACATTTCGATGATTGGTGTCAAGAAAGTCCAGGGCGGCTCGGTCACAGACTCGTTCCTCGTGAACGGCGTCGCGTTCAAGAAGACGTTCTCGTACGCAGGCTTTGAGCAGCAGCCAAAGACGTTCACGAACCCAAAGATCCTGCTCTTGAACGTCGAGTTGGAGCTCAAGTCGGAGAAAGAGAACGCCGAAGTGCGCATTGACGACCCGGACCAGTACCAGTCGATCGTCGACGCCGAGTGGAACATCATCTACGAAAAGCTCGAGCTGTGCGTCAAGAGCGGCGCGCAGATCATTCTCTCGAAGCTCCCAGTCGGCGACCTCGCGACGCAGTACTTTGCGGACCGCGGCTTGTTCTGCGCCGGCCGCGTGGCGCAAGACGACATGGAGCGCACGCTCCGTGCGACGGGTGGTGTCGTCCAGACGTCGGTGCACGACATGACGCCGTCGGTGCTCGGCACGTGCGGTCGCTTCGAAGAGCGCCAGGTCGGTGGCGAGCGCTTCAACATCTTTATGGACTGCAGTCAAGCGAAGAGCGCGACGATCGTGCTCCGCGGCGGCGCTGAGCAGTTCATCGAAGAAGCGCACCGGTCCGTGCACGATGCACTCATGGTCGTGAAGCGCACCGTCGCATCGACTGCAGTCGTCGCCGGCGGCGGTGCGATTGAGATGGAGGTGTCGCGCCACTTGCGCCAGTACGCGCGCACGATCGAAGGCAAAGCGCAGCTGCTTGTGAACGCGTACGCGAAGGCGTTTGAGATCATTCCGCGCCAGATCGCAGACAACGCCGGCCACGATTCGACCGACATCCTCAACCGTCTGCGCCAGAAGCATTTTAAAGACCCAGAGGAGGGCAAGTGGTTTGGCGTCGACATCGCGACTGGCGGCATCTGTGACACGTACGAGTCGCACGTGTGGGAGCCCGCGGCGAACAAGATCAACTCGATCGCTGCTGCGACCGAAGCCGCGTGCTTAATCCTCTCGGTCGACGAGACCGTGCGCAACCCCAAGTCGGAGCAGCCGCAGGGCGGACCAAGCGGTCCTGGTGGCGCACCAATGAGCGCTGCAATGGGCGGACAGGGTATGCGCGGCATGGGCATGGGCGGCCGTGGGGGCGGTCTTGGCCGCGGTGTGCGCGCATTCCGCGGTCGTGGCGGCGCATAAGCAGCAGCTAGGAGTGTGAGCGTGCACGTGCGAGCGTAGTTTGCAGCAGGAGGCGTGCGAGGCAGTAGCAGCGGAATGTGGAGACGAGCAGCAGCAGCGCATGCTGCTGTTTGTGCGATCACGAGCATGAGCACCACACACATACACACAGCAAGTTATTTGAGTAATAGGCATCATCACACGACGCATGACCTCGCGCATGACCACACGTGCTGATGCAGCGACACGCACGCGGTCCGAACAGCCAGCCATGTGTGGTCTGAATCTCTTCCCACATTAACCACCCTTCACAGAGTCGTCAAACAGCCAGCACAACACAGACAGGTTACACATAACACAGAGCGTTGCTGGACGCTGGACGACGTGCTGGATGTGCATCACCAGCAATATTGACAGCACCGACCATCAAGCGTCAAACTGCGCATGCATCATCGACCATCAAGCGACAAACAACCTCATTTTCATCACTGTTGTCCCGAATGACTGCACAACTTGTCCCTTGTGTTCCGAGCAAAGAAATGTGTTGTGTTTTGTATGGCAACCTGTTCAACATGTCCCGTGTTAAAACACAACAAATCAGGTTTGATTCAAATACGGGACGATTCCCGTATCAATGGGATCTAAAACGGGACAAATCCCGCTAAAAATAGTATAAAAGGGACAATTCCCGCTAAATATAATACAAAACGGGACAAATCCCGTATTGAGCTAGGTTGAAGCTCTTTTTTCGGGACCGTCCCAAAGACACGAAAAGCCGTTCAGAAGATACGCAGGGTATCTTCTGAGCGTCGACAGGCGCGACCACGCGAACGAGGGGCTCCGCAAGCCTTGCGTTGAGAGGCTTGCAACGTGCGTGTGCGTGGTTCTCGCACAAGTGCGTCTTGCTCGACGCTCGCCATTCTCGCCATTCTCCATCTTCCCCCGTGGCGAGCACTGCTCCCTCTCTTCCCTTCTCCTCTTCCCTTCTCCACTGCCACCAAGCCGTCGCCATGCTGAGTACGTTGCGCCGCCTCCCGCTCGTGTGTGTGTTGCTGCTGCATCTGCTCGTGTGTGTGCTTCAGCGCTTGGACTCACCTCGCACGCCTCCTCTATTTGCTCATGCGCTCCCAACGTGTCCAGCCCGCATGCTCAAGCAGAACCGCGGGTTCATCGCCGGCGCTGGCGCGCTGTCGCTCGGTCTCGTCGCCGCGAACTTCTCGGCCACAGCCCAGCCAGCGGAGAGTGCGTCGACGTCGGACGTGCTCCAGGACATCTCGCTGCGTCTGCGTAACATCGAGAAGGACCTCGGGATCTCGGGTAGCGCGACGCCGAGCGCCAAGTACGACAACTACCCAGTGCTCTCACCGGCACACAAGAGCCTCATGGCGAAGCACCTCACGCCAGAGATCTACGCGCGTCTCAAGGACCGCCGCACCGCGAGCGGCTACACGCTCGACCAGGCGATCCAGACGGGCATTGACACGCCGCACTTGGGCGTCGGTGTCGTCGCGGGCGACGAAGAGTCGTACGAGACGTTCAAGGAGCTCATGGACCTCGTGATCGAGGGCTGGCACGGCTACAAGCCGACGGACACGCACAAGACCGACATCGACGCATCGAAGATCAAGAACGGCAAGATCCCAGACAGCTACGTCGTCTCGACGCGCATTCGCGCAGGTCGCAGTGTCCGCGGTCTTGCGCTGCCGCCAGGCACGTCGCGCGGTGAGCGCCGTGAAGTCGAGCGCGTGCTCTCGAAGGCGCTGAGCAACCTCGGCGCGGACCTCAAGGGCAAGTACTACCCGCTCGCGAAGATGACGAAGCAGGAGGAGCAGCAGCTCATTGACGACCACTTCCTCTTCCAGAAGCCGGGTGGCGGCACTCTGCTCACGAACGCCGGTGCTGCGCGCGACTGGCCAGATGGCCGTGGCATCTTCCACAACAACGACAAGACGTTCCTCGTCTGGGTGAACGAAGAGGACCACATGCGCGTGATCGCGATGCAGAACGGCGGTAACGTTCAGGCGGTCTTTGAGCGCTTCAGTCGCGGCGTCTCGGACGTCGAGTCGGTCGTGAAGGCTGAGGGCCGTGAATACATGTACGACAACCACCTCGGCTTTGTGTGCACGTGCCCGTCGAACCTCGGCACGGGCCTGCGCGCAAGTGTGATGATCAAGTTCCCGTACTTGGCGAAGAACTCGGAGCGGTTCTACGACCTCTGTGACACGCTCGGCCTCCAGGCGCGTGGCTCGAAGGGCGAGCACTCGCCGCCAGGTCCAGGTGGTGTCTACGACGTGTCGAACAAGGCGCGTATTGGGTACTCGGAGGTCGAGCTCGTGCAGACGATGATCGACGGCATCTGGAAGCTCATTGAGCTCGAGGAGGACCTGAAGAAGGGCAAGTCGATCGACGCCAAGGTCGCGGCGATCAAGAAGAAGTAAGCGTCGTCGTCGTAGCGTCCGTCGTCGTCGTGACCATCAATCGCTCCGGACTCACAATCGAAGTCGTCCATGGCTCGACTTGAACAGGTCGAGCCATTGGCCACTTCTTCTGCGAGAAAAAGAACAAAGAACAAAAGAACACAAGAACAGAAGAGAGATAGGAGAGAGACCTCGCTGGCCTTCCGGAGGACACGGGAGATTCGGAGAAGCACACCCGCTAGTCAAACACGTTGATTCGTCTCACTAGTTGGTTCTCGCGCTTGCTTGCGCTTGCTTGCGCTTGCTTCACTGCTTGTCAGTCTCTTTGCTGCTGTCTGTCAGTCTGTGTCGTGTGTCTGTCTAGCCGCCCAGCAAATGTGAACCGACATCGCTCGATCACTATTGTGTCTGTCTCTCTATGCGACTGTCAGCAGGTCTCCTCGCTCTCTCACACACACACAACGGCGCATGGCGCATGGCTGGTCGACTGATGATCCTTTGCGTCCGAGGAGCGCTGCGAGCCAGTCTTTCATTCATGCTATTGAGTGCGCACGTGACGGAGCGTCTTACAACTGCTTGATAGGCGACACCGCTGGCTTGAAGTGCTTCACGATCTCGAGCACGGACTTGAAGCTGAACGGCTCCGTGGCCGCGAGGTCCGCGAGCACCTTGCGGTTCAGCTCAATGCCCGAGCCATTGAGCTCGCCAAAGAGCTTCGAGTACGTGAGACCCTCCTGGCGCGCACCAGCGTTGATCTTCTGGATCCACAGCGAGCGCATGTCCTACAATAGGCACACAAGCATACACAGCAGTCGATTGATGAGCCACACGCGAGTGCTTTGATCGTCGACAACAGCAACAGACACACGCAGGCATGCACTGCTGCTCTTTGCATGTCGATGTCTGCACAAGACACCGAAGCAAGCAAACAAGTCATAGCACTAACAACAAAAAAGAGGTGAGCACGTACGCGCTTCTTCTGCTTGCGGTCGCGGTACTGGTACTGCAGACCCTTCTCGACGCGGTTGATCGCCGTGCGGTAGCACGAGTTCGCGCGACCGCGGTAGCCCTTGGCCATCGCCAGGATCTTCTTGTGCTTGGACCACGACATGCTGCTGCTGCTGCTCGCTCGTGCTCGGTCGGCGCTCCTGCTCGCGTGCTCGTGCTGCTGCTGTGTCTGTGTGTGGAAATAGCGTCGCGAGTTTCCAGCCAAAGAAGTGGCTCTTCGCTAAAGTCCGAAATCCAGCCAATCACAGTGCGATCTGAAGCCAAAACCGTTTATATCAAATGCTACTCACTTTCCGTGCAAATCACTGCTTTAAGACCTCGACATGCGTTGTTGCACATTCCTACCAAACCAGCAACAGACAGCAGGCATCAAGAGGACACAGCAGCGATCATGCACGTCGCGGTGAGACGCACTGCGCGCGTGCATCTCCAGCACAACCGGGCAGCCGTGCTCCGCAGCAACGCAGACGCAACGCGCTCGTTCAGCGCGCGCAGTTTCTCGCCGTACAACTTCTTCAGCTCATCATCAAGCAACGACGCGAAAACAGCGCGTGCAGCAGCGTTCTTCCTTGATGCGAAAGCTGCGTGCAAAGGCAAGCGCTGTGCGCTCGGCAAGAACGGCAGCGGCATTGTGTCTGCACCCGAGTCGTGTGGTGAAGACTCGTTCTTCGTCTCACCTGCAATCGTCGGTGTCGCTGACGGCGTCGGCGGCTGGAACGAGAACGGCGTCGACCCGGGCGAGATCTCGCGCAGCTTGATGCGCAATGCGAACGCGTTCGTAAAGAAGAACGCCGATGCGAACGTCGAGATCACGACGCAAAACGTCCTTGCGTACGCATTCAAGCAAGCATTGCTCGATGAAAGCGTCGAAGCCGGTAGCACGACTGCGTGCATCGTGCGCGTGAAGGAGTCGGCGAGCGGCAAGCCCGTGCTCGAGTACTCGAACCTCGGCGACTCGGGCTTTGTCGTGATCCGCGACAACGCAGTGGTCTTCCGCAGCAAGTTCCAGGTGCGTCGAGCGCTGCGTTGTATCGAGAAGACGCTGTGTGTATGTGACGCTCATGAGCTGTTTGTTGTGTCCTGCAGTACTACGGCCGCGCGCCGTACCAACTGGCAAAGATCCCGCCGCGCTTCAAGAGCTACGGCGCAATTGAGAACCACCCGCGCGATGTACGCTCGCAATACACTGCTGTGCCATCTGTACGGTACACGGCCGCGCCACTGACAATCACTCGTGGTCTTGGAACTGGTAGGCGGACTCGGGCGAAGTTGAAGTCCAGGACGGCGACATCATTGTGCTCGCGACCGACGGCGTGTGGGACAACTTTTCGCCCTCGCTCGCGCGCACACCGACGTTCCAGCCAGTGCGTACTTGCGCTATTGCTCGTGGCGGTCGTCGTCTGTTGACTGCTGTGTGCGCCAAGAGTGGTGCTCTGAGTGATGTCATGTGCGTCGCTACTAAAATCTCGTATGTGGTATTGATGTCGTTCGTAACATCTGCAACGTGTGTGTACTGAGCAGCCGCTCGTAGCGTGGCGGCGGAATTGGCACTCGGAGATCGCTGCGCTCGTCGACGTCGTGGCGGAAGACCCCGAGCACGCAGCTGCGAACGTCGTGAAGGCGTCGGTGCGGCACAACCTCAAGCCCGACGACGTCACGGTCATTGTCGCCAAGGTCGTCTCGATCGCGCCCAAGCTCTAAGCGTCGTGTCGAGGATGCGAGGTATAAAGAGCAATACGCTGTCGCTCTCTTGCTGAATGCGCGCTCTATGCTTTTGTACGACCACGTCACGAGGGGCGTCCTAGAGCGCATCGTGCACTTGCTCAAGCTCGATTCGGCCACGTTGCGTTGGACGAGAGGGCAACATCCGCGCAAGTCACTTTAGAATACAAAGTCACTTGCGTGGAGTATGGAATTAGTTGCGCATGTTGGTGACGGTGGAACTGGATGAGATCACATCCGACTGGCTTTTCTTCTCGCCAGCTCTGTGTGCGTGCGCTCTCAATGAGAGTGCGTGTGTGCGTGCGGAGTGAACACATGCACATGACGCCCCCGTCAGTCAGTCAGTCCGCCATTCACGAGCACGTAGCGAACGCCAAGCGACAGTAGCAGCAACAGCAACGCCGCTGCCTGCGAGAATCCAGCGAGGCGCAATCGATCGCACAGCAGCCACTCGCCGCGTGCACCCAACTCAGCATCTCAGCATCATCGCCGTCAACGACTCATTACGGCCGTTCGTTCCACTTTGACGCGCCACACTCGTTTGAAGCGCAGTGTTGCTTCTCGCTCACACACACACGCAGCTGAACACGTCCGCGAATTCTGGGTGCGTCGCGGTCGAGCTTCCTATCGCTGAGCCACTCCGTCTCTGCATCTGCCAGCTATTCACTGCGTCTACTGCGCACACAAGCATGCCGGCGACGTCGCCTGCTGCAGCATCCGCCAGTGCGCCGTCACGACAGGTGCGCTTCACGACATCGACTGCCCAAACGACCGTAACGACAACAACAACCGCGTCAACGACTATGACGACGGCCATGGCGCCATCATCTGCTGCGCGGCGACTCCCGCGCCAGAGCGAGCCGCGCGGTCCGTCGCCGTTCCAGTCGCAGGTCAAGATGGCGCTTCACCAGCAGCTCTTGAGTGCAGGCGAGCGCCGACGCGTCGTGAACCTGAAGCACGAGTTCCACGACGTGGCGCACCAAGAGAACGGCGCGCCCAAGTCCATGAAAGTGTTCAAAGGCGAGGCGAAAGACATGCTCTACGGCATCTTCACCGTCCTGCTGCTGCGCTTTCTGCTCGCGCTCGCAGTCGTCCTCGGCGCGATCGGTGCGTTTGGGCTCCTCGTGCTGCTGCTCAAGCACCCCGACGCGTCGCTCCTCCGCTACGTGCGCAGCTTCTACCACTGATGACGGCGCTTCGACTCTGCGACGCGCGCTCCTATTTATCAACGATCGCAGCGGCTCCTACTGCTACTACATCGTGTATCGCAAGACCATACGAGCTACACGCGCACGCCATCCACTTGCACAAACAGCACGCGTATGATCGTACGCAGCACTCGCACTCGGCAAACACGAGTGCTTTCAAAATTGGTCTCAATCGTTCGGTCGCTGCATCATCGCCTGCTGCTCTACTGCATGTGCGTGTGCGTGGTGTATGAGCGACGCTACGCCTCGAGGAACGACCGTGTGAGATAAATAGCCGACGGGTGCGACGGCAGCACGTAGTGCGACACTGGGAGCACCTGGACGAGAGCAGACACAGCCGTCGTGTGAGTGAGAGTGTGTGGACGTACATCGGTCCATGACGCAAGCAATGGAGCAAAACTCAACGAACCGTGTGGCGAAACTCGCCTGGGAGCGTCGTCTCGTCGACTGTGACAGTCCCGTCGTTTGGGTAGTTCGCTTGGTTGAATGGATTGAGACTCAGTGACCCAGACAACACGAGCGGGTAGCACCGGCGCGGGAGCTTCCCGAGGCGCGCATCGAGTTCCTCGTGTGTGAAACGCGCGAGCTCGTCGGCTGCGACGCCGCCGTACCCTGCGACGCCAATGTGCTTCTTCATGGCCGCAAAGTACCGAAGTCTGAGCAGTGCAAGCGCAGATGGGATGTGATGAGACAGGAGGTGATTGGTCCTGCTTGTGAACAAAAGCAAGTGCGTACGTACCCGCGGTTTGGCGGCGCGAGCATGACGACCTTGGACTTGGTGTAGTTCCAGTCGACGTACCGAAACGCTTCCTGCTCAAGCACACACGCACAGACGAGTCGGGTGTCAGTCGACTGAGCAATGCGATGGAGGTGATTGGCGTGCGACTGAGACTCACGCGTAGCACGAGTGCGCCGTATCCGTGTGTGACAAAGTTGATCGCTTCATCTGTTGTGTGCGGCTTTTGGCTCCGGAGGAACTCGCTCAGTGCTAGTGATGATGGCAAACGCGAGCGCTGCATGTCAGCTCTTCTCACTCATGGGCAAGTTATCGCGCGGTGCACGACAGCACCAGAGCTCCAAACGCACCTTTGCCAGACGTCTCGAGCGTCTATCGGTCACACACAAGAACACACACGTCACGCATCATGGATAGGGTGTGAGTGAGTGCTGACGTCTGTTAACGAGCACATGTGCATCGACACACCTGCGTGCGCGGACGGTAGCGGAACGGCTGCACGTCGTGGCTCCGGCAGGCTTGGAAGTACATCTCGAGCGGCAAGAGCGGGAGCCTGCCGCCGTACAAGTCGTGCACCGTCACGAGGATGCCGCGCGTAAGGAGCGCGCCGCTGCGGCGTCGCTCGAGCGCTGCAGACGCTGCTGCCATGCTAATGCGATGACGATCGAGCAATTGAGCTGCTCTTTGTGTCGAATGTAGATCGTGTGACCACACAAAAGTATCATTTAATACTGAAATCAAGTGCCAGCTGTTCGGAGTTGAAGCTCACGCGCTCGTCGTTGCAAGCACTCATGCTTGTGCTTCTCGTGCTTCTCGCTGACGCGCACACACACATGCACGCGCACACGCACCTACGCGCAAGAAGCAAAAGCAGCCATGATGTGCGGTCGTGCATGAGCGAAGAAGATCGTTGCGAGCATGTCCATGTGGATGTGTGCTGCTCGGAAACAAACAAACACTCTGACGCTCGGAACGCGCGCCGAATGGCTTCGATGAGCCAAACGAGCGCTTCAACGTCGTGTGTATGGTGCTCTTGAACACTGGGCACGAACACACCAAAGCTCGCACTCTTGATTCAAGCACATTTGACACACAACAACAACAACAACAGCGCACACACGTAGCATGGGCAACGAACTCTCGACGCTCGGTGGTGCAGTCGTGACTGCGACGACCGCAGTCGCAGCAGGCGCAACGCTCGGTCAAGTCCAGGCGCTCAACGACGCAGTGGTCGACTCGGCCAGGTTCACTGCCGAGCGCGCCGAGAAGACTGTTGTGCGCCACGTTGGCGAGACAGTCGCCATGGCGGCAGCGACAGTCGGCACGAGCATTGCAAGCGGCGTCACACTCGGTCAAGTCCAAGCGCTGAACGCCGCAGTTGTCCACTGCGCGAATAAGACTGCGCGCGCAGGCGAGCGTGCAGGAGCTGGGTTGCTCGACGTCGCCGATAGCGTGACCGACGGACTTCCCGTCATCGGACACGTGAAAGGTGGCGTCTTCCGCGCCATGGGCGATCGCGAGCGGAGCGACCGTGCGCTCAAGAGCTCGTCTCGCTCTGTATCGGTGCTCGCTGGCGGCGTCAAGGGCTACCTCGTCGGCGGTCCAGTCGGCGCTGTCGTCGGTGGTGTCGTCTGCGGCGCGGCGATGGACGGCACGATCACAGGCGTCGAGAGTGCCCTGCACCGCGAGTTCCGCCCGCATGGGCAGATCGCGTGCTGGGACCAAGTGGCGCACGCAACGAGCAGTGAACAGCGCATCAGTGGCATCGTTGGTGGTGTTATGACGCCAGTCGTCGATGCGCTCTCCGGCTTTGCCGCTGGCAAGACGGTCCACGTACTTCACCGTCCACGAGGCGCAAACGTCGCAAAGCTCGAAAATGCTGTGAGTGATGCGCCACTGCCTGTTGCGAGTACATTCAAGCGCTGGACGCCGTTTGGCAGTGAACACAAAGCGACACCGTCGCTGGAAGCGAGCGACGGACTCGTGAAGCAAGCCCTCGACGGACTCAGTGGGGTTGTTGCAGGCGGCACGACTGCTGAAGCGCTGTACGACACTGCGTCGAAGCCAGAGAACAAGGACGCGCTGCAGCAGCTCTGGAGCGACCTCCTTGCGCGCGTGCGCGACGCGCTTGCACCAAACGAGTCTGTGAGTGCCGAACCAGTGCCCAATGACCCAGTACGCAGTGTTGACACTTGCATCGAGACGAGTTCCAACGGAGCTGCTGCGTCGCTGCTGCTCGCGCACGCCGGAGCGTTCAAGGGCAAAGACGTCTTGCTCCTGCTGTTCATGGCGTACGTCGCCGTGTCGGCGATGATGCTCACTACCTCGAAGTCGTGACTCTCGGACACCATCTCGGAGCGCTGAAGAACACACGCACTTTTGATCGAACGACCCAACGCACACGCAACAAACACAGAGAACCACCAACGATCACTGAGCGAGAGGCGATCGAACTCAATAGCAGTAGGAACACAGACGTGGCCGTAATGAAGAGCAACCCCACTTAGTATGGGGTAGGCAAGGCATGCACATGACCACATGACCTGCGAGCTCATCAGCAACAGTTTAGGGAGCAAAAGGTTCTTAAGAAGAATACTGGACAAGGAACCAAAAAGACCAAAAATCAACAAAAGGATGATTAAACGCAGAAGATCACTGAAGAACCAACAATGGAAGACGGCAAGTGTGAAAAGAACAAAAGCAGAGCCCCCAGGCGGGTTCGAACCACCGACCTTTCGCTTACGAAGCGAGTGCTCTACCACTGAGCTATAGGGGCTTGGCGTATACACACAATATACACACTTTACACAACA